>LAPY01000234.1:247375-261894 GCA_000970635.1 Eragrostis tef
TCGGCGGGGGGCGGGCCAGCCGGTTCGTGAGGGAGGAGATGAGCATGGACTACGTCTACGACTACATGCTGCACCTGCTCACCGAGTACGCCAAGCTGCTCCGGTACGAGCCCACCGTGCCGGAGAACGCCGTCGAGATCTGCACCGAGTCCATAGCCTGCCGAGCCAGGGGTCTGCACCGTGACTGCATGATGGAGTCCATGGAGAGACACGTCGCCGGCTTCCAACCGTGCACGCTGCCACCGCCGTTCACCGCTGAGGAAGCCAAGGAGATCACCGAAAGGGAGGCAGAGGTGCTGAGGAACATGGAGAAGATGATGAGCTAGCTAGGCGACAGTGACACTACCAACAGGCAAGCTCACAATTCAAATGTGAGAAAAAGAGAAGAATATAGAGAGAATCTATGTTTGGATTCGGCAAGTCCAAATGTGAAAAAAAATGATACCCAAGTAACTACTTTACTACAAGTGACAAAGACAAATACTAGCAGGAAGTAGTAAAACATAATGAAATAAATTGTTACGAACGATCCATTGACATGCCAGTGATTTAGATTTTCAGAAATGTGTACCTGATAGGGGCCATTACCTGTACGTTTTGATTGCCAGTTATTAATGTTGCATCTTCTTCATGTGCCTCATTGGTGGATATGTTCTCAAATTTCCTTGATTTCTTCATATATGCTTCGAATGTCCACCCACTTCTGAAATGTTTCAGACATCTCTTCATCTTGCAGAATACAAATTACTTGAAGTTACCAAATGGAAATAGGCTAATTTGCCTTGGGAAAATAAATAAGGGAAACACATAAACAGATGGAATGACAGTGAGAGATTCACTTTTGTCGATTCTGCAAATCAGTTTTGCCAAGATTAGCTACCGTGCAAGAAGAATACATTTTAAGAAACAAGGAGAGACCCTATTTTATTTCAGCCCCTCTAAGGAGAGAATAGTGGAAGCACAAGCTAAATAAAATTGCCAGCCCATGGGAAATAAAACATATATTGGTAGCCTGATAGAATCCAGAACTACAGATTCATAATTTTGTATCAGATATCTCCAATGAGAAATTAGTGAGAAAGTGTATAATCTAAATGTAATACACGTTCTAAGTAAAAGCTTGTGTTTCCAGTCCTATAATGCAATCTTCCATGTAGTAGAAAGAACTTGTAATCAACTGGTAATCCATGGGAATAGCACTTATTTGTTGTTAATGAAAAGGCACAGAATTGGCTGGTTCACGACATAGTTTTAGTGACTTCTTCTTTATTCACGAAGTTTTGTCACTTCAACTTTTAAAAGATTCTAACATTTTT
This sequence comes from Eragrostis tef, assembly GCA_000970635.1. Classification (NCBI taxonomy): domain Eukaryota; kingdom Viridiplantae; phylum Streptophyta; class Magnoliopsida; order Poales; family Poaceae; genus Eragrostis; species Eragrostis tef. Next base: position 248,692 of record LAPY01000234.1, read on the forward strand.
ATAGATTCTGCAGTTCCTTTTTTGTACTCATATAGCATAATCTAATATAACCATTGTACGTTCTTTTAAAAAATATAGCAACTCTTTCCATATAAACAAATGCCACTAACAGCTGGGATAAATGTGCATTAACTGAGATCAGATTACCAGTTCCAAAACAAAGGCATGGGTCTCAAGTTGAATAGTAATATTATCTCTCAAGAGAAATGCAACAAAAGCTATTACCTTGTCAAGTAATATTTATCATGAACAACTGACACTTGATTCACATGTTAGTGGACAAATGAAATATAAAATGGTTGCTCGCTTCACACAATCATGAAGCATGATGACGCAAAAACTTCTCTAAACCCATCTTCTAGAGCGCATCATGACTCACATTGCAAGCCATATCCTGCCGAGTAACTCTTGATCATAACGTTCAGTCAGTCATACTCATGAGTTGAGACACTGCTCCAATGTAACCACCAGCTGTGTAGTATTTCACATAGAGATGACGATCTCTGATTAAATATCAAACTTCATCCTGATCATGGAAGCAATCCATCCCTTGTCATGCCATGCAGAACATCTACCACAGCATCCACATTACCTTCCTTCCAGTTGAGGTCGATAAGAGCCTTTGATGCTTCTGCGTCTGCTAGGGAACAACAATTCAGCAACTCCTGAATAACCTGCCATGCTTCCTCATTCATCCCCTCTTTAAATAGACCCCTAATCAAGGAAACAGTGCATGTTGAATCTGGAGCAAAACCAGACTGCAGCATTTGTTTGTGCAAACTGAGAGCCTTTATAACATTTCCTCCCCTGCAATGCCCGTGAATTAGTACACCATATACTGAACCATCTAACTTCCAATTTCTGTCCAACATTGATTGGTATACTTTATCAGCTTCATTCATCAGTCCTTTCATGCAGAATCCCTTCAATAGAGCCAACACACTCTTAAAATCAGCTTTGCTACAACAATGCATCAGGGCGTCGTACTTAATATTTGCTGGAACAGGATCTTCATAATAGAGTTTGAAGAGCAATCGTTGTGCTTCCTTTGTACGTGCTGACTTGCTAAGTCCATTAATAAGCACGCTGTATGTCACAACGTCCGGGAGAACTCCTTTCTTTATCATCTCATCATGCAGAGAAAGAGCCTTCTCCACATCTCCTTCCTTGCAGTGCCCATCAATGAGAGACGTATACGTAAATTCATCAGGCTGTAAACCAAGTTTAATCATATTTTCAAAAAGCGCACACGCATCAGTCAGTCTTCTCTCCTCACAAAGACCCCTTATGAGTGATGAGTAGGTAATTGCATCTGGAAGCACACCCTTCTCAAGCATTTGTTGGTTCAACTGAAATGCAGAATCTGTATCACCACTCTTACAGTACGCACCCAGAATCGTACTGTATGTCACAACATCAGGCCTCATTCCGTTGGCCTCCATTTCACTTACTAATTCTCTTGCCTCATCCATTCTTCCTACAATGCAGTAGCCATTTATAAGTGCATTGTAACACACCATAGAAGGTTGTATGCCACTTTCCCTCATCTCCTTCAGAGCAAGCAGTGCATCATCCAGGAACCCCTTCTTGCAGAACCCATCAATCAAGGCTGTGAAAGTAATCTCATTCATCCTGACGCCCCTCTCCCTCATCTGCCTCACCAACGCCACTGCCCGCTCAAGGTTCCCGGCCCTGCACATTGCATGGATCAGTGATGTAAAAGTCACGACATCAGGTGTGATCCCTTTCCTTGTCATCTCCGCGAACAAAGACAATGCTTCATGCACGCAACCCGCCTTGCAATACCCTCCCACCAAGGTGTTGTAACTGACACCATCCGGCGCCAACCCCTCACTCACCATTTCATCAAGCACCTTGCGTGCGTCCTCCATCTTCCCCGCTTTGCACAGACCATTTACCAACGAGTTGAAGGTCACCAGGTTCGGCTTCACGCCAGCCTCCCGCATCACACCAACAAGCTTCTCGGCGCCGTCCACCTCTCCAGCCCTGCAGAACGCCGCAACGAGTGTGTTGTACGTCACGGCATTGGGGGCGCACCCTGCGCCGCGCATGTCGCGCAGCACATCGAGAGCCTCCTCCCGGCGACCGCGGCTGCAGAGCGCACGGACGAGGATGTTGTAGGTGTAAACGTTGGGCGCCACGCCGTCGCGGAGCATGGCGGCGAGGAATCGCCGGGCGGAAGGCAGCGACGCCTCTGACAGAGCGAGGACCGCGTTGTAGGCGGGGACGGAAGGCGCGTACCCAGCCGACCTGGCGAACGCGAGCGCCGCCTGGGCGATGGAGGCGCGGGAGGGGAGGGAGGCGTAGGACTTGATAAGCGCGTCGAAGGGGCGCGGCGGCGGGGACGTAAGGAGGCGGAGGGCGCGAAGGAAGCAGACGAGTAGGGGAAGCGGCGGAAATGAATCAGCGAGGCGGGAGGCGGCGGGGGGCGAGAGAGGGAGGTGGCGGCGGCAAAGGGGGACGGGGAGGGGTTGAGGAGAGCCGCGAGGTGCGCATGGTGGACGGGATGCTGATTACTACACGCTTCTGCGTGCTTCGCTTGCCGTGCGGCAGCGGCAGCACGGGCGGCCGCCATGCGGACTGGCGCAGGCCGCGCCGCGGCTGCCGCCTGGCTCGAGCAGTCGAGCCCGACGGGGTGCGGAATCACATGGGACCCATCCGTCAGTGGGTGGTCAACACAAACCCCGTGTTACCCGCACCTTTCCTCCCGTTATAAAGAGTCGTCTCCAAACGCTCTCCCTTCCTTCCCGACCATTCCATTCCGGCGCTCTTCCGACGCAAGGTGAGCCGCGATCCCCAAAATCTCTCTCGATTTCTCTGTTTTTGGATTTCTGTTCATGCTCTTCTTGCTATTCCTGCGGATATGCGTTTTCTATCCGTTCGTGTGTGAATTTTGCGTCGTTTGTGCGCGTTTCTTGAGGTCCGATCCGTGGCCGTTAAGGTTTTTGGAGGGTTCTCGATTGAATCAGCTGATGATATGATTAGTAGTTCTTGTTTGATCGGGTGGATCGGCCAGGGGTGAGGTCCGAATCGATATCTAGCGCTAGGGTTACCACCAAAAATATCTTGATTTCTTTTCCAGAGGCTTTTTTTCCCCATTTCCATTACCAGAACGAAAATATTGAAAGAATGGAGAAAGCACTGCTCTGGTATCTAGCTGATTTTTCCTAAGCGTATCTAGCTGATTCGGTTAAACAGACATACTGAACAAGGAATTTCCACCAATTTTTTTGTGACTAAACAAGTGTAGGTGATTTATTTCAACTTTTTTTCTAGGCAACTGAAAGAGGTAAAATTAGATTGGAGCAGTTGTGCAAATTGCGTAGTCTTCTACTCTTATTCTAGGAATTAGGGCGAGTTTGGTTGCCGGACGCGGCTTGCCATGTTGCAGGTTAGTCGGCGCCATAGCTGTGGCGGGAAATTGGGAAACGACAGGGCAAAATTATGTGGCAGCCAAAGCCTGCATGGGAACCAAGCAGCCCTCGAAATCGCCGAACGTTTGCATGGCCAGTTGAGGGCCTTGTGGCATCCAAACACGCCCTTAGTCCGAAAAAATAAGGTCAAAAAATATCTGTGTGTTAGCCTAGCCTTACCAGTTTGTTTTAATCATATTCTTATATGTTATCATGTAGTTTCTTTTCAAGTATGTTTATAATGCGCAGCTTGACAAGGCCTAATAATTTAATAATTTTATTAGGGTTATATGCATGGCACAAGCCTAGCCTTACCAGTTTGTTTTTAATCATATCTTATATATTATCATGTAGTTTATTTTCAAGTATGTTTATAGTGCACATCTTGACATGGCCTAATCCTTATAATTTTATTAGGGTTATATGGGTGGCACACATTGTGCAGATTATCGGTTTTCCTTCCATATATCATTTCTCAAGTATTTGCTTGTGGCATGTTCTTTACTTTTTTGAAACTGATGTTCTTCTTATGCTCATGAGACTTAATCACTGTACTTGGTTTGGTTCGAAGGAAAAAAAAGAGGTTGAATCATGGGGAAGCGAAAGTCAGCGGCTAAGCCACCTCCTAAGAAGCGGATGGATAAGCTGGATACTGTCTTTTCGTGCCCATTCTGCAATCATGGAAGCAGTGTTGAATGCCGAATGTGAGTATCTTTTTCCCAGTTCTTGTTTGACTCTTGATACTGTTTTCAATGCAGTCAGATTTTTTTACTTGGTTTCTCCATTCTATACAGTGACATGAAGAATTTGATTGGTGAGGCTTCTTGTAGAATCTGTCAGGAAAACTTCAGCACCACTGTTAATGGTATGTCAAAACTACCTATCAAACTGCACAGTATCCTCCTATTTTGCTGCTTTGTACAAATTATAAGCTGTAAAATTGTAATCATGAAATTGTTTAGCAGTTATGGGCTGATGAACTCGGCAATGTGGAACTTCCGTTTCGCCTTGAGGAATAGAATATAGCCACCTATTAACCTCAGAGTTTCCGTTTCTTGTTGTATTCATGTAATTTGTCATAATAGTATATGACAAGTTCCACTTATGCATATACCTTAAATAGAACTTCTTTATGTCTGATTCATGAAGCTCTAAAAGGTTCAAATTGTACACATAAAAAATAATTCATCATGGTAATATTTCTTATAAAGTTCGCTTTTATTAAGGTGTGTTTCTTTAAGTTTGTACTGATCACTGACCTTTTTTTTTTGGTGCAGCACTCACTGAGCCTATTGATATGTAAGTCAATCCCAACAATTAATTCCCACTCTTTGCAGATCAATGTGCATTCGTCGCTTATTGTTTACCTTGAATTGACCCGAAATTTTTTTTCTCACAGATACAGTGAATGGATTGACGAGTGTGAGCGTGTCAACACTGTTGAAGGTGATGATGATGCGTGAGGGTGTCCCCCAGACAGACGAAATGGGTTATTGTAATGTGCCGGCAATTGGAAATGCCCTAGTCAGCCATGTCTGTAAAACTTGTGAGGACGTTGTGGTTGGCTTAATGCCAGTATAGGCAGGTTATCTAGCACTGAATAAACTCCAAAAATATTGTAGTATGCATGTATGTCAACCTTTTAAGTGGTTTTGTGTTCGAAGTGGTTATGTATGATGCGTATGGTTTTGCGTCTCTCTTACAACTGTTTTGACAAGGACGGGAGGAATGTGGCGACTGGTGTCTCGCTGAGTGCCAGTGAGTGCTAAACATACACCATGTTGCTCACCGTGGCCGATCAAGGTTTGGCTAAGCCACCTCCTAAGAAGCGGATGGATAAGCTGGATACTGTCTTTTCGTGCCCATTCTGCAATCATGGAAGCAGTGTTGAATGCCGAATGTGAGTATCTTTTTCCCAGTTCTTGTTTGACTCTTGATACTGTTTTCAATGCAGTCAGATTTTTTTACTTGGTTTCTCCATTCTATACAGTGACATGAAGAATTTGATTGGTGAGGCTTCTTGTAGAATCTGTCAGGAAAACTTCAGCACCACTGTTAATGGTATGTCAAAACTACCTATCAAACTGCACAGTATCCTCCTATTTTGCTGCTTTGTACAAATTATAAGCTGTAAAATTGTAATCATGAAATTGTTTAGCAGTTATGGGCTGATGAACTCGGCAATGTGGAACTTCCGTTTCGCCTTGAGGAATAGAATATAGCCACCTATTAACCTCAGAGTTTCCGTTTCTTGTTGTATTCATGTAATTTGTCATAATAGTATATGACAAGTTCCACTTATGCATATACCTTAAATAGAACTTCTTTATGTCTGATTCATGAAGCTCTAAAAGGTTCAAATTGTACACATAAAAAATAATTCATCATGGTAATATTTCTTATAAAGTTCGCTTTTATTAAGGTGTGTTTCTTTAAGTTTGTACTGATCACTGACCTTTTTTTTTTGGTGCAGCACTCACTGAGCCTATTGATATGTAAGTCAATCCCAACAATTAATTCCCACTCTTTGCAGATCAATGTGCATTCGTCGCTTATTGTTTACCTTGAATTGACCCGAAATTTTTTTTCTCACAGATACAGTGAATGGATTGACGAGTGTGAGCGTGTCAACACTGTTGAAGGTGATGATGATGCGTGAGGGTGTCCCCCAGACAGACGAAATGGGTTATTGTAATGTGCCGGCAATTGGAAATGCCCTAGTCAGCCATGTCTGTAAAACTTGTGAGGACGTTGTGGTTGGCTTAATGCCAGTATAGGCAGGTTATCTAGCACTGAATAAACTCCAAAAATATTGTAGTATGCATGTATGTCAACCTTTTAAGTGGTTTTGTGTTCGAAGTGGTTATGTGTGATGTGTATGGTTTTGCGTCTCTCTTACAACTATTTTGACAAGGACGGGAGGATATCGAGACCCTGGGCCTCTTGTTCTTCCGTTGGTTTCTCTGAATTTTGAGGCCCCGCCCTGGGCCTCTGTACTTGCTCTTCCTTCCTGTCTGATTAGCAGCAGTGGACAACATGCCCGGCTGGTAATGTATAGAAACTAGAAATGAATGAAGTGAACACAGAGAAAATGGAACAACAGATCCGTAAATGATATCTTTTTGTGTACATATTTGTAAAAGGGAGGGCACTCGATTAGAGAGGCAGTTTTTTCAAACTTGCGCCTCTTGGAGACAAATGCGTCGATGTCAACCGCCATGGGCGGTCATTAATTTCATCTGGTTAGGCAGTTGTCGACTTATAGATCACCAACTTTGAAATCTCAAAATCAAATACAGGAAGCCTTCACTACACTTCATGACAGGTAGTCTATAACAAATGCATTCAACATGAAATAGGTAAATCGTTATTGCACAAGATGACATGCCTTCTTAGCATCACCCCAGACGAGCACGGATTGCAGATCAGAATTCTCAGTAAGAACATGATCATGGCATTACGTTGAATATTCATTCCCATATTTCGGGACCAGAAACATGCTCAAGTTTATGGTACAAATCAGTGGTATTTTATTCAGAACAAGATCCTCCACAAAGTTGAGAAAACCGTCTGGAGCGTCCTTACATTTATGACAATTCAAGAAAAAGAGCAAGCTCTACTACATGTCAGCACTATTTTTCGTCAACTTCTCAATGGGTCTCGCAATGTTTCTCAATATTTCTCCGTGCCCCCTGTTATGCGTAGTGAACAAATAGGGTTGGCAAAATTCTCTCATTTACTATTTGGCTCTATCCCCTTCGTGTGACAAGCTTTTGGCTTCGAAAGGGTGCGGTGATGATTCAAGATCAATTCTTTTTCACCTTCTATGCTAACCTTGCTTCTGTGAGGGTGCTTTGGTCGTTGCTGAGGGCACTTCCATTGTTGCTGAAGGTGCTTCGGTCATTGCTTCTGAGGGTGCTTTTGTCATTGTTGAGGGTGCTTCAGTCATTGTTGAGGGTGCTTCACTTTTCTTGATGCCAAGAGCAATGTAGTTTACACTAATATCATCTGAGAGGGACCACTCTCCACTCAACGGATTATATACGAACCCGGCCATTTCTTGAACCTGGTCATAGATGTCAAACTGTCAGTAACTTACAGAGACAGTCAAAATCAACATGCCATAGTGACTAAACTTACAGAGACAGAAGCCTTTTGCAGCATTAGGACCAGCTCCTCAGGAGTAACTAATTTGGACCACTCATGTGTGCCTTTGGGAAGCTGAACAAGTATAAAGAAATAACTCAGGATAAAACATGAACTAAAATTTGCACTCGATGGTACATCACCTTAAATACAGTGAACTATGTACAGGGTAGCGAAAACAAGGAACTATGTACAGTGAACTATGCCCTGGTCTGATGGTCTCAATTTCAGAACAGTAATTTAGAAGTTTTCTTAATTAGATAATTGATATCCTAAATTTCAGAGCAATCTGGGATTGATGCCACAAACATGCAGGAATGCTATATACTAACCCATCTTAGGATATACTCAGCAGCAACTATTGCAGTAGCATATGCTCTCATTGACCGATTGATTGTAGAAACCACTGTGGCACCATTAGGAACTGTCAAAGCTGAGAGAGATTCGCAGAACTCCACAGGATTAGCGACGTGCTCAATCACCTGTAAAGCATAAAAAGTGGAGTCCACATCCAAGATCCAAGGTACATTAATTATCAAGGCTGCAAATGCAATGTATCGGAAAGAAAGTCATGACAGGTTTCAATTTAACAAGTTTCTCATGGATGACTAATGCTGATGTATACACGGCACTAAGATGCAGATGTACGAAAAACAAAATAGCTCATACATATCCTTATGAATGCAGAAGTATACACATATTTTCTCTCAAGCAACTGATACAAGAAAAGTTATGCCTCCGAGACTTGCTCCAGATCCCAGGAAAGATTGGCATAAACGGAAAGTAAAGAATCCATTTCAATATCATTAAAAAAAATCCTTACTTGATGTGTAGGCTTGTTTTAAGGAGAGCATGAGTAAAGTGGGAATAAAAACTGTGTATACCTCAAGAGAAATTACAGCATCAAACTGCCTCTTCTGTTTCACCAATTCCTCTGCATATAAACAATAATTCACATAAGTATGCTCTAGTCAGAGTCATACAAAACACCAGCGATCAATTGACTATAGATATCCAAATTCATTTTTAAGACAAAATCAGGAGGTTATGGTTATTGTTCATCCTTAGCGTTACAATTTATTCTTCCAGAGTACCTACCAAGACGGTTACTGAATTAAATTTCAACTAGAGTTTCCAGCATAACCTGCATTATCTAATCCAAATGTATGAACTAGACATTATGTTTAAACAAACAGTTCACATCGCACTACAGTCCCAATGGAAAGTGCAATACATTAATGCTGTTAAAACACAGATTATCAAAAGTCTCTTAAAAACTGATGTTCAATCAAGATAAAAGATAACTTTGACCAATATAATTAAATTACTAAGATAAGTCCCTCTAGCAGTTAATAAAGCGACAGAAGTATTAATGTAAAAATCAAAGAGAGAGAGCATACCAGCTGTTGTGCAGCAATACTCAATGGAAGCGGTCATTGGATCAGATGCCTGAGAGTGTAATACTAAAAAATCATTTACTGAAGGAATGATACAGTTATCAGTTACTCTCAAGAGAAACAAACACATTTACATTCATCTAAAGATTGACATGATTAAGAGTGTATACGTACAGCATGGACACCTGCGATCTTTATATTCTTGTCGACAGCATCGATTGCAGTAACTGTAGCTCCCATGCGAGCAAGAGGCTGCCACGGTATGTGTTACTTTTTTCAGGTTGATCACATACAAGAAGAAAGCTCTGCTACAGTATACAAATGCACTACGGCCCTCAAAAGGCATCGCATCTATAATAAACTCGAGTCACCAATCTACATATGATCCATAAATTGCATGTGTATGCACAAAAAAATCATATCGTAATTTGTAAGCCACATGATGACATGAATACATATGTGCGCCAATAACCTCATTCTTCAAAGACATCGTCCAATGTGCAAAACTCATGCATCAACAGAATCAATCGACAAAAGACCTCTGAGGTAGAGGTAGAACCCAAACAGCAATCCAACTTTTTAAGTAGTGCAAAAAGGTATGAATATGTTGCACAACACATCAACTCAAATAATCTGATACGCAAAAGATCAATTAATGAACATCAGTACGAATTCCTATAACTGATAACTATAGTCACATGATCCACATACTTATCCATTGATACAAGCCTAACAATCTTTTTCTGTGTTAAATGCCAAACATGTTGCAAGTCATATAAGTGATTGACAGAAAAAAAGATATCACCTCTGACAGAATGCCACCTCCACAACCAACATCAATAACTTTCAGACCTTCAAGTGGCTTAGATGAATATGGATCCCTCCTGGAAGCATGAATGCGAGCACTTGCGCAATTAGCAAAAAGGAGAATACATGGAGATGGGAATATAATTCAATATGGAATAAATGATGAAATGGCTATGTTATAAGATGGGTAGAGAAACATAAATTTTATTCATTGTAACATTAGAACCAATGTGGCATTCAATCTCGTATATATATATTCGGCTGGCTATCAATGATATCAGTACAAATATGATGTAAAGGGATGCGGAAATGTACCTGAAATGTCTACAAAGACTGGAGCGAATGAAGGAAAGTCGGGTTGGATTCATCAAATGCAATGGCTTGAATGGACCATTAAAATCCCACCTGTTTATATTCCAGAAAAAGCACAGTCGTCAATAAGAGTATCGTACAAGGCGATAATTTGCGCTACAGTTTTTCATATGTGATGTTGGTTAGCTCAAAATTTAACTAACCACCGTCATATAATTAATATCGAGGAAAGTAGTTTCCGTCCAATTTGAGTATTTCATATGCAAATTAAACCGATTGCTGAACAATCCAATTTATTCACAATATGTTGCAGGATTCCTTGAAAGCAGCTTGCAACAAGCTGACATTTACAAACATTTCTACCAGTTAAGAGTCACTAGCAATCAGCATACATCCAAAACCGACCCAAGGATAGCAAAATGGATACAAAATTGGTATTTCTCTCATGACACTTTACAATGCTATGCCCGCAGCACCTATCACTGTGGTGGACCTGTTCTCTAATGACAGAAATGCAATTCAAATCCAAACATGGTATGCCAAATATTTTGTACACTACTGCATTGGCTCTCATACGAGAGGCACCTCTCACCGGCATTAAAAAAGCAGGTCATTGATCCCACGCCAGCGAAAATTTCCATTGCATTCAACAACAATCACGGGAATTCGTCACTCCAGAGAAAAGGAGGGAAGGCCAGAGGGATCTCGGGCTCACCAGGTCTCGGCGATGGCGGCGAACTTGGCGACTTCTGCGGGGTTCAGCGATGATACGGTGGTCCCGACGCCCGATCGTGGTGCACCCTTAGGCGGCGGCGGAGGAGGCGGTGGCGGTGGCGGGGTCCGTGCCGAGGAGGCGGAGGCGCAGCGGGGCAATTGGGGGAGGAGGGCGTGGGGAGGCGAGTGGTTATGGTTAGGGATTGCCCTGCCGCCACAGAAAAAAAGATATCACCTCTGACAGAATGCCACCTCCACAACCAACATCAATAACTTTCAGACCTTCAAGTGGCTTAGATGAATATGGATCCCTCCTGGAAGCATGAATGCGAGCACTTGCGCAATTAGCAAAAAGGAGAATACATGGAGATGGGAATATAATTCAATATGGAATAAATGATGAAATGGCTATGTTATAAGATGGGTAGAGAAACATAAATTTTATTCATTGTAACATTAGAACCAATGTGGCATTCAATCTCGTATATATATATTCGGCTGGCTATCAATGATATCAGTACAAATATGATGTAAAGGGATGCGGAAATGTACCTGAAATGTCTACAAAGACTGGAGCGAATGAAGGAAAGTCGGGTTGGATTCATCAAATGCAATGGCTTGAATGGACCATTAAAATCCCACCTGTTTATATTCCAGAAAAAGCACAGTCGTCAATAAGAGTATCGTACAAGGCGATAATTTGCGCTACAGTTTTTCATATGTGATGTTGGTTAGCTCAAAATTTAACTAACCACCGTCATATAATTAATATCGAGGAAAGTAGTTTCCGTCCAATTTGAGTATTTCATATGCAAATTAAACCGATTGCTGAACAATCCAATTTATTCACAATATGTTGCAGGATTCCTTGAAAGCAGCTTGCAACAAGCTGACATTTACAAACATTTCTACCAGTTAAGAGTCACTAGCAATCAGCATACATCCAAAACCGACCCAAGGATAGCAAAATGGATACAAAATTGGTATTTCTCTCATGACACTTTACAATGCTATGCCCGCAGCACCTATCACTGTGGTGGACCTGTTCTCTAATGACAGAAATGCAATTCAAATCCAAACATGGTATGCCAAATATTTTGTACACTACTGCATTGGCTCTCATACGAGAGGCACCTCTCACCGGCATTAAAAAAGCAGGTCATTGATCCCACGCCAGCGAAAATTTCCATTGCATTCAACAACAATCACGGGAATTCGTCACTCCAGAGAAAAGGAGGGAAGGCCAGAGGGATCTCGGGCTCACCAGGTCTCGGCGATGGCGGCGAACTTGGCGACTTCTGCGGGGTTCAGCGATGATACGGTGGTCCCGACGCCCGATCGTGGTGCACCCTTAGGCGGCGGCGGAGGAGGCGGTGGCGGTGGCGGGGTCCGTGCCGAGGAGGCGGAGGCGCAGCGGGGCAATTGGGGGAGGAGGGCGTGGGGAGGCGAGTGGTTATGGTTAGGGATTGCCCTGCCGCCAGGAGTGGGGGCGGAGGAGAGGACCGCGCGGCGGAGGGAGGGAGAGAGGCGGCGCAGCATCGTTCGCGATGCTACGGCGCACCGGCGAGGTCGGAGGTTTTGGACACGGGGGCGACACGGCGGTGCTGCAGCAGCCAAATGGGTTTTCACTTCGCAGGGAGAGAGGCTCTGCGGTTCGTGGCCATAAGGGACCGTTGGATGCACGTCCGGACGGTTCAGATGAGACGAGGAAGCTTGGCCAGTTCTCCGTTCTCACGGCAGATTTGGTGAAAGCCAAATTTCCGTTCCCATTCGGCTCCGAATTGCATTTGCTGAAATATTTTCCCGTTCAATTCAACTAGCCTGAGATGAGTGAAGTTATCTAGAAGATAAAAATTCTTTTGCAAAGCTCCAATTAGCTTGTGACCAAGGTGGTTTTGACTGTTTTATACTCTTAAAGTACAGTATAACATGAGATGTATTTGCTTAAAATGTCTTGCCACCTAGTATATTTATTCGTCATGGACATGTGTCCTCGAGTAACACCTTTGAGGTCCTAGCTTCGACTCCCGGTGGGAGCGGATTTTTTAGGATTTACCGGCGTTATGTGTTAAGTGGTAAGCGGCGTTCCCGTCGACAACGAGGCGCCTTTGGTGACTTCGGGAATCTCCAGATGTGTCAGGTGCTCAGTCTTTTGGAGGTGCTCATAAGGGTAAGGTTTGCGTACGTGTATTCATATAGGTGAGTGTGCGTGCGTGTTGTGAGCGTCTGCATTGTACTGCATAATTCTTTAAAAAATCCAACTGAAAAAAACTAAAACATTACGACAGGTAGGGATGAAAGCAAAAACGAAATTTATCGGATAACCGAGGCTCGTTTTCGACTTCTCCCGACCGTAGTAGCTGGAAATGAAATACCGAGAAAATGGAAACAAA
>LAPY01000235.1:43672-55018 GCA_000970635.1 Eragrostis tef
CTCTCGACTTCGCCAAGCTCCCCGTGCTCCCGCGCTTCGGCCCCAAGCCCCGGTCCAAGGTCCTGGACGTCACGCTGCCGCTCGCCACCGCGCTGCTCGTCTCCGCGGCGCTGGCGGCCGTCGTCACCGTCGTCTGGAGGCGGCGCCGGTACGCCGAGCTGCGGGAAGACTGGGAGGACGAGTTCGGCCCGCACCGGTTCGCGTACAAGGACCTGTTCCACGCCACCGACGGATTCAAGGACGCAAACTTGCTCGGCGTCGGAGGGTTCGGAAGAGTCTACAAAGGGACGCTTCCGGCGTCTGACAATCTGGAGGTAGCGGTGAAGAAGGTGTCTCACGATTCGCGGCAGGGAGTGAGGGAGTTCATCGCCGAGGTGGTGAGCATCGGCCGGCTTCGGCACCGGAACCTTGTCCAGTTACTGGGCTACTGCCGGCGCAAGGGCGAGCTCCTCCTGGTGTACGACTACATGGCGAACGGCAGCCTTGACAAGTACTTGTACGACCGAAGCAAGCCCTCCCTCTCTTGGCAGCAGAGGTACCGGATCGTCAAGGGCGTCGCGTCGAGCCTCCTGTACCTCCACGAGGACTGGGAGCAGGTGGTCATCCACCGCGACATAAAAGCGAGCAACGTGCTCCTGGACCGTGACATGAACGGGCGCCTCGGCGACTTCGGGCTGGCCAGGCTGTATGACCACAGCGCGGATCCTCAGACGACGCACGTCGTCGGAACCATGGGTTACCTCGCGCCGGAGCTCGTGCGCGACGGCAAGGCGACCCCCGCGACCGACGTGTTCGCGTTCGGCGCGTTCCTCTTGGAAGTGGCATGTGGCCGGCGGCCGATCGAGCGAAACGCTCGCGACGATTCCGTCGTGCTGGTGGACGTGGTGATTGAGTGCCATCGCGGCGGCTCGATTCTGGACGCGGTTGATCCAAGGCTGGAAGGGAAGTGCGACGCGGAGGAGGCAGCCCTGGTGCTGAACTTGGGCATGATGTGTCTGCACCCCTTGCCCAGCGTAAGGCCCAGCATGCGGAAAGTTGTTCAGTACTTGGACTCCAGCCTGCCGGTTCCTGATTTGTCACCGAGCTTCACGAGCTACAGCATGATGGCGCTGATGCAGATTCAAGGATTTGATTCGTGCGCCATGTCATGCGATATGTCCGTGACAAGTGGTGGTGCATCCTCTTCTACTGTTTTCTCAGAAGGGAGATGATATAGCTGGTTGTTGTAATCCACTAATCCATTTCTTCTAAACCTCCTTGTACTCATCAGCAGGATCTAGATAGTTCCCTTTCTTCAGTGTGCCGTTCCAAGTTGAAAAACAAAAACATGATCGCTATTTACATGAAAGATTAATAACCAACAACTTAGATCTGTTTTTTTCTTCCTTCAGTTTTTGTACTTGCCACCAACCGGCCCCTGATATGTCTAAGTTATATGAGGTGTAGTATGACGGCGCTGATAAAGACTGATGGATTTGATATATTTGTACAACATCTCACCGGCTGTGGAGAGTGTTGGAGTAATTTTTTTGTATTCGTACCCAGAAATTTTACACGTCCGGCAATGAAATGTTGCAATGCCTGCAAAAATAATATGTAGTAGGTTGAGACATTATTTTGTTCTTAAACTTCGGACGTATATACTCCAAGGAACCAAGGAGGAGCACCCCGTGATCAGTATCTTCACAACTTTTTCCTAAGGATTAAGTCCATATTTGATCCCTCAACTTTTATCTCGGTTTGATATTGGTCCTTTATCTCCTAAATCGGTTAGGTTTGGTCTCTCATTTTTTAAAACCATTTAAGAACGGTCCTTGAGTGGTTTTTACAGTGGTTTTGTAGTGCTGACTAGGATCTGGAGTATGGTGATGGCGTGTGGTGATGACTGCAGATTGATTCCTCTCTCTCTCTCTCTCTCTCTCTCTCTCTCTCTCCTCTGTCCCTTGTCTCAAATCCTAATTTCCCCATTCACCATTTAGCTGGTGCCTCCACGGCGCTACCAATTTCTTCCTTATCTCTTTCTTTGGTTGTCCCAACCTTCACTGCCTCATCTGAATCACGCCGTCAACTCGATCACCCGGTGCTTCGGCTCTAAAATCCGGCTCCTTCATCATGTGGCAACGCGGCAGAGATTGGAATTGCCATGCTCAAGTATGAAGCGATTCAGCTGGTAGCCGAAGTGGTCTGTTCTCCGATACTGCCAATCTTTTCTATTGTATTTGCATAGATGGATGATAAAGTGTTGCATAGGTGTCAATACGATTTTTATGTTTTTTTCTGTGCATATATTGATGAATGATTGCAAATTGCAACGCTTGGCAAGCTCGAGGGGAGTGGTGAAAGGCTGACGGCGTGCTAAGGTCGAGCGGCATGGTGCAATGCTAAGCACCACCTGAATGCGAACTAGCAATGATCAATGTGCATGCATACCTGATATTCAAAGGACTAGTCAGGTGTATGTGTGTTCTGTACTGAATAAAAATCACAGTGGCATCCGAATCTAAACATAGTAAGCAGACATACGCAAAGTCCAATTGCGTCCATGAATCACTACCTTTCAACGGATCGGAGCAAGGCACATTGACGAACCTCGCATCGCAGCATGGACAGGCTAATCGATTTTGGACTTTGGTGGGGATACTATTTTTGGCGGCGGCGTGATCAGTTAGGGTTTAGAGAGATCGATCAAAAAGAGGACACGTAAGAAAGATACCACGGCAAATTGACACGTCAGATCCTAGTTAGCACGGCCACACGTGAGAAACGGCTGCGGCTTCCCTGTGCCCGTATGGTGTGCCCATCGGTGTCTCCGCCACGTGGAGCGCATCCATCGGTCCCCAGGCAGCAGGTGGCCCCGAATATTTTTTCCCCACGCCAATTCTAAACGCCGCCGTCACCTCCCAGGCTCCCACGCCTTCCGCAAATCCACACGCATGGCCAGGCACTCGTAGAGTCGCAGAGCTCCACGAGGACGTCGATGGTGTGCACGGGAGCTCGTCGCCGACCCTGAGAACAAGAGCAGTAAGGTCTCGCGGGCAGCACAATCAACACCAGGCGAGGACAGAGATGGAGAGAGCCGTGATTAAGGTGTTCGTCGCCTCCCTCCAGGGCCAAGCATGTTAACCTCGGATTGGACGAAGCCGATGAGAAAACAGCGAAAACGAGATCCTGATACCGCGAATACCCCACTCTGAAACGAGGTCGTCACCTCCGGAATCGGCCTCTGTAGCGTCCAAATCTCCGTAATTGAAATTGATTTCGTTCTCCTCCCCGACCCAATCTTCTCGGCCTGCTCCAGCGAGCTTCTTCTAGCCGCTGAAAATCAAGGTCACTGATTTGAGCAGTAGCAGGGAGAGAGAAAGAGGAAGCAGAAAAGAAACGGAACGGAGCAGCACACCCCCGTTTAGTTGGCGTTAACAGCGAATGGGAAAGAAAATAAAAGCTCTTCATCCAGCTGTGGACGGACGGATGTCTTAGGAGACACGGATGGAGACACGATTAAGGGAACAGGGAAGCCGCAGCCATGAAAACAACTCGAGGACCGGTGTTGAATGGTATAAAAAAATGAGGGATCAATTCTAACCGGTTTAAGAGATGAGGGACCAAAACTAACTCGAGATAAGAGTTGAGAGACCAAAGTTAGACTTAATTCTTTTCGTAACCAATTAGGTAATTCACAACTGCTGGTATTTTTATTTTAGTTTTGAGAGGAATTCACAACTGCTGGTATATATGGGCAACAATGGAAAACACCCCCGGCAATGACCCATTCATTCAACGCTCAGAACATTTAATGTGGCTTTTACAAAATCCAAGAGTTAGGGTGTGTTTGGTTGAGGTCAAAGTAGCATGGGGCCGAGTCATCCTTGTTTTTAGGACGGGGCGGCCCCTAGTGCTTGTTTGAAGGGATAGGGCAAGCCATTTTTCTGTTTGGTGCGAGAGATGAGTATTGGATGGGGCGGTCTTAGTTTTTGTTTGGATGGATAGATGTTTAGGTATGTTGACCACTTCTCATAAAACGGTGAGTTTATCCCCTTGTGTTTAGAAAATTAAAATATTGCAAATTTTTACTACCAATTGTTGCATAACCATTTATGAAATAAAAATGAAGAAAGTACATTAATGTTAATAGAGAAATAGATTATAGATAACGCAGCTAGGACGTGTTAGTTCTAAATAGAGATATTGAATGCATCACATTACATAAATAATTAATAAGCAAGTGAAATAAGAGATTTAACAGACGAAGGAAGGTAACCTCATGTGCCATTCAAGGAAAATGAGGATATAATCCCATTCCCCTCCAATAATATGTGCAATTCACAAGAAATTCCATCAAACCCAACACATGTTAGGATGGATATCGCTTTTGGAGCCCTAGAGTTCTCCATGTTATGAATATTCTGTAATGATGGGCATGGACCTCGCACCTTTCTGCGTTGGTTTTGAAAAAGTCGATGGGTAGGGCAGCAGGTCATTATGCATGTCACTCCACAGCCGAGCTCAACCATCGCCGATGGGCTTACCGATCGTTCTCTCATCCCACCATATCCATTAGGACTTAACAAATGCCACTTAACATGTTGAATTGTTGATTTGTGATGAGGATTTGTGCTTGCTTATTCTACAATTCTACATATTGTTAATATTAATACTATCTTGTATGACTTATGCTTATTTTAATGTTGTGTAGTAATTTTTCTCCAGGTGGCTACTATGGTCTCCTAATGATATTGTATCAGTTGACACGATTTCAAGATAACCATGATCCTAGGAATGACAATTTTCTAAGCAACATGTTATACTACAATGATTATATTCTTTCAGGCAAGAAGATTAAGGCCCTTGCTGCGGGCAGCAATGGTGGGTCTAGTTAGAACATATTTAATTTATGGTGGACCATAACAGAATTTAAGCAATGGCAATAATTTGTTCTTAAATACATGTTATCCTACCATATGATAGTTTAATATGATATTTAGTTTACTAAACACATTTTTTGTCACATTTCGACTGCCGTGTCCTACCTGGGCGCCCCGCTGCAGCACGGCGTGGACGAGTTCTACGCGCTGGAGCTGCCCGACACTGGCGGCGCGGCGACCGTCACGGCGGCCACTGCGTAGGGCGCCATGCGCGGGCTGGAGACGTTCTCGCAGCTGGCGCGGCGGGTTCGCCTACTGCGAGAACATGAGGTAAACAGTCCAAGACGTCGCGCGCATCGTCCAGTTCGCCATGCGCGTCGTGCCGGAGATTGACTCGCCGCCATGGTGCTTTACTCGGGCCAACGCCACCTGCGTACATTTTTTTTTTTCTTTTGAGGGGAGGCACCTGTGTACATGGCCCGGCTTCTCGTACATCATTAGAAATACGGCCCACTAATTAACGTTTCATCGTGTCAACAGGCCACACAGCATCGTGTCCTGCGCGTACCCGGAGGCCGTGTCCTGTACGGGCAAGTTCTGGCCGTCTCGCCGCCGAACCGGGCGCCGGGCAGCCGTCTTAACGCAGAGAGGAGGGCTCGATTAATCGGAAGGCGGCAGGCGTCGGGCGCCGGAGAAAGAAGAAGAAAAAACATGGGTTCGTCATCGGACGATGAAGATCTGCAGGCCAGCAAATATCGCGAGGACTGGATCAATATATGGGGCTCCCTCGGGTCATTCGAGGATACGAGTGAGCTCTTGATTCTTCTCTGCATCTATTCCGTTCCGTAACTAGCTAGGGTTTGCTTTGGTTCGGTTAATTCTCTGTTTTGTGTTGCATCTGGATCGGTTGGGACGTCCAAATCAGTTATAGGGATTTTTATTTCCATCACTTAGAAAATATGTAATATTGCCACTTTACTCTTGTTTTTGAAATCCTCTTAGATGAATAGATGAGATTCCGTAAGCACGTGTTTATGCTGTCTCGTGACATGTTAAATATTGTTATGTTCTTGCTATTTTACTGATGCTACAATTGGACTCACCTGAAATTTACTGAACTATGTGCAGCACGTATTCCTGCCATGCGTTTCACAGATACTCATCCTCTGCCATGTCATGCCGTGCCTCGCACTACTGTACAAGTCTTTTCAGCAGAGATCTCGGGGTTAAGTGGGGGCTTACAGTTTCCTCTCAGTGTGTACGGTTTATTGCTGCACGGGACTGTGCTGATAGGAAGCGCAATGTTATCTTCAGCCGCTCAAGGGATGACTGCCAAACCATCACAGAAGAGGTTATTGTGTTATTTTGTTTTGGTTGTTTCTTGCTTTGGTACTGAGCGCAGCCTATAATATGCTACTGATTTCATATGGTTAACAACCTAGTTGTTGTAAATGTCCCTAGCATCGTAGTTATTCCATCAATGACAACCTTTCATTACCTCAACGTATGGTGCCCCGGTGTCGTTCCTTCTTGCATTGCTTTATGGACCTCACAGTCACAATGGCCCCATGTGGGTAACTGTCGTGCCCTTCTGTTGAATCACGTGCAAGATCATTATTTTTTACATAAGCTACTCAGGATGTAGATAGGCCTATTTTAGAAGAGAATGTATCCTATGAGAAGCAGGTTCGTGTGAGAACTATGAGAACTTCAATCTGGGCCACATGATCTTGATCCAAGGAGGGTGCATAGCGAGATGTGGGAGGGTGATTTTGCAAAAGTATGATTAAGTAGGTGGTGATTTTGCAAATCTTCCCTCCCACCTGAATTCATGTGCCCCATTAGATCAAAACCATGTGACCCAGATTGGAGTTCTCATAGTCCTCACACAAAACTGGTTTTCATAAGATACGTTGCCATTTTAGAATTCCATTCATACATGTATGATTGCAGGCACGTACAGTTGTAGGTCAGAAATAAGGCAGTTTCAGTTGTAGGCAAGAAATAAACTGCTCATAGTGCAGCACAGATCATAATTCACTAGTAAACTCTGACTGTGATCTTAAGCAACTGTTTTTGGTAATTGTCACATTCACCCTTATGCATTGTGGCAGCATGGTCTGAATCCGTTCCTATAATTGTGTCTGGTTTGTTTGCATGACACTGGCGTAGAACTACTAAGTGGGGCACTTTTTCAACGAGTTTTGCCCTCAGCTAATAAGATGTTCTTTTTTGAACATTAAATTAACTTTCTTCCTCTGTTTACATCATTTTGCTTATTATTTATGTACGTAATGTGCATGCAGGATCCCTATTTATTGCTGACAGGTCCTACCCGTGCTATCTTACTCCTGGATCCGGTTTTCATTGAGGTTATGCTGAAAGTGAAGGGCGCTGTTGAATGTGAGGATAAAACATTAAACTTCCAAGTTATAGAGTGTATAGAAATTATCACGGGCTGCTCACGCATGATATATGGATCTTACACCAGCAAGCTTAGTACCCTGAAGTTGACCCTCGGGTCCATGGATTCTTCTGTGGAGGCCACATTATCCATTCGAGTCCTGAATGGGTCAGTGCCAAGTGCTTTTTCTGTTATTGCCAGTACCAGAAGTCGTGAAGAAACAGATTGTGGGGTGCTCCTCCTTGGTTCGCGTGATACGATATTGCCTCTTTCTGATGATGGCCGCATCAAGCTCTCTCGTTATGTTGTATCAGTTCCTGTCAAAGGGGACCTGGTCATTTCTTTGGCAACATCTGAACCTTCCCTAAAAACTGAAGAGTCTACAAAAGTGTCTTTTAGAGCCATGAAACTGGTAGGTCCTCTCGCATGCTTCAAGTTGGTTCGTGTACAGTGGAAATTAATGTTGCATGGTCTCCTGTCTCACTTCCGGAATGATCCTGCACGCCGTGATCGGTATTGTAGTACTTGGTCTTGTACCAGGTAATGACCATACTACTAGGGTGTGTATTGTAACTGTTGCTGCTTGGTCTTGTACTAGGTATTGATGATACTGGGATATCTATTGCTGCCTGTCTGGTGAATGTTAACTTGTCTTGCGACTGAGTTCATCTTTCTCATTGGTGGTACATTTTGGGCTAGTGTGTTTTTGGTATGCAATGTATTGCGTGTGAGGCCTACCTGCTTAGTAGCATTTTTGTTTCAATGCATATGGAGATTTTATTGTTTGCATGCATTGTGGAGAAAAAGGCTAGATTGTTAGCTATATTTACATGCAACTCGATGCCAAATTTTGGAAAGTATTAAGTTTTCAATCAAGCATCTGAATCAATATCGATTTGATCGAATCATCCCCCATTGTATTTCTATGGTGTCAAATCAAGCATCAGAGCATGGGTGTGACAAAAACTGTCCACAGCCAAAAACTTGGCTACAACCGTGCCAAAGGTCTTGGGCCATTGCTAAAATTGGACCAATCCAAAAGACTGCCAAAATTTGTTTTGACATTAGTAAAAGAAAATTACTTTCTCCAAACCAAGAATAACATCCCAAAACAGAAGGATCGTATGCATATAGGATTGTTACTGAGATGCAACCTCTATTATAAATTTCGGTGTTCTTTGCTCTCTGGCCGGCTTGGTCTACCCCCGAATCCATCAGAAACCACTCTGTTCCAGTACTTTACTCGCTATCACACTAACTTAAGCCAACGCGTTGAGCCGTTGAAGTACTAAACTCAATCCCATTAACAACAAAAGCAGCAGGCCTTCCACGGTCCTCTTAATCTACTCCCGCCGTTGCAGGCTTGCAACTATGCCACAGGTTCACTGCTAGGCTGGAGAGTCTAGATGAAGGCGACGAACCCGTCAAAATCAGCTCATCCTCTGTTTCGACCGGTACAAGTGGAGCCTCGCACAAGTTAAAAACTTGGAACGTAGATTCCAAGGTCCGCATCGCCCAACGAACGCAACCGAAGCCGTGTGTATCTTGTTCGACAGCGATAGGGTTTGGGAGAAGCAGACGAACGCTAGCTCCAAGAGCGCCTGATAGAGCCACTTGGAGTCAGCAGCGAGCACTATGCAAGTTCGAGCAATTATCTTCTGAGCGGCGTGGCCAAACCCACACATATTTATAGTTACTAGCAAAGAACGTCAGAGCGCGCCAATCAGAAGCTGCACCTCGGAGCAGCTCGATCCAGAGAACCAATGGCGTCCGTTCTTCTTCAGCTGCTGTTCCATGTGGCGCTCGGCTCGTCGGTGCTGCTCACGACGCGCGCGGACGACACGTCGTTCCCCGTCAATGTCTGGCCCAAGCCGGTGTCCATGTCGTGGGCGGAGCCCCACATGGCCGTGCCGGTGTCGCCGTCGTTCACCATCGTCGTCCCGCCGGGGAACCCGTACCTCGCCTCGGCCGCGTCGCGCTACGCCAGGCTGCTGCTCACGGAGCGGTACCACCCCATCGTCCGGCCGGCGGTCAACGTCACCGCGGGCAGCGGCATCGTCGAGTTCGCCATGAGCCGCGGCGTCCGCGTCGTGCCCGAGATCGACTCGCCAGGTACGTCGTCGGCACTACTCTGTTTCCTTCCATACTGCTTCATTCATTCGGCCCAATACCATCTTTCTGTCTAGCCCAGCTTCTCGTACACGATTTTGATCTAGAAGAAATACGGCCTATATGGTTATTAACGCTCATTGTGACGACAACAACAAACAGGCCACACGGCGTCGTGGGCCGGCGCGTACCCGGAGGCCGTGTCGTGCGCGGGCAAGTTCTGGCTACCCGACGGCGACTGGAACAACCGGCTCGGCAGCTCAACCCGCTCTCTCCCAAGACGTACGAGTTGATCGCCAACGTCGTCAACGACCTGACCTCCCTGTTCCCTGACAACTTCTACCACGCCGGCGCCGACGAGGTCACGCCTGGCTGCTGGCTCACGGACCCCTCCATCAAAGCCTACCTGGACGGCGGCCGCGGCACGCTGAGCCAGCTCCTGGAACGCTACGTCCGCGCGGTGCACCCGCTCGTCGCGTCCAGGAACCGGACCGCCGTGGGGCCGCGTTCCCGCCGGCGACCACCATCCTGCAGACGTGGAACAACGGGCCCAACAACACCAAGCTCATCGTGGCCGCGGGGTACCGCGCCATCGTCTCCTCGGCGTCCTTCTACTACCTCGACTGCGGCCACGGCGACTTCCTCGGCAACAACAGCGTCTACGACGACCCGAACAGCGACTTCAACAGCAGCGGCGGGTCGTGGTGCGGGCCGTACAAGACGTGGCAGCGGGTGTACGACTACGACATCGCGTACGGGCTCACCGCCGACGAGGCGCGGCTGGTGCTCGGCGGCGAGGTGGCGCTGTGGACGGAGCAGGTGTTTGTTTTGACATTAGTAAAAGAAAATTACTTTCTCCAAACCAAGAATAACATCCCAAAACAGAAGGATCGTATGCATATAGGATTGTTACTGAGATGCAACCTCTATTATAAATTTCGGTGTTCTTTGCTCTCTGGCCGGCTTGGTCTACCCCCGAATCCATCAGAAACCACTCTGTTCCAGTACTTTACTCGCTATCACACTAACTTAAGCCAACGCGTTGAGCCGTTGAAGTACTAAACTCAATCCCATTAACAACAAAAGCAGCAGGCCTTCCACGGTCCTCTTAATCTACTCCCGCCGTTGCAGGCTTGCAACTATGCCACAGGTTCACTGCTAGGCTGGAGAGTCTAGATGAAGGCGACGAACCCGTCAAAATCAGCTCATCCTCTGTTTCGACCGGTACAAGTGGAGCCTCGCACAAGTTAAAAACTTGGAACGTAGATTCCAAGGTCCGCATCGCCCAACGAACGCAACCGAAGCCGTGTGTATCTTGTTCGACAGCGATAGGGTTTGGGAGAAGCAGACGAACGCTAGCTCCAAGAGCGCCTGATAGAGCCACTTGGAGTCAGCAGCGAGCACTATGCAAGTTCGAGCAATTATCTTCTGAGCGGCGTGGCCAAACCCACACATATTTATAGTTACTAGCAAAGAACGTCAGAGCGCGCCAATCAGAAGCTGCACCTCGGAGCAGCTCGATCCAGAGAACCAATGGCGTCCGTTCTTCTTCAGCTGCTGTTCCATGTGGCGCTCGGCTCGTCGGTGCTGCTCACGACGCGCGCGGACGACACGTCGTTCCCCGTCAATGTCTGGCCCAAGCCGGTGTCCATGTCGTGGGCGGAGCCCCACATGGCCGTGCCGGTGTCGCCGTCGTTCACCATCGTCGTCCCGCCGGGGAACCCGTACCTCGCCTCGGCCGCGTCGCGCTACGCCAGGCTGCTGCTCACGGAGCGGTACCACCCCATCGTCCGGCCGGCGGTCAACGTCACCGCGGGCAGCGCCGGCGCGCCGCTGGAGAAGCTCGCGGTGACCGTGTCCGACCCGGCCGCCCCTCTGCAGCACGGCGTGGACGAGAGCTACGCGCTGGCGGTGCCCGCGGGCGGCGGCAGCGGCGCGGCGACCTTGACGGCGGCCACCGCGTGGGGCGCC
>LAPY01000235.1:59906-72001 GCA_000970635.1 Eragrostis tef
CCCGTTCCTCTTCAGCGCCGCCTCGGGCGCCGACAAGCCCAACCTGCAGGAGTCGGCCCTGCTCATCTTCGCCAGGCTCGCGGATTACATCGCCGAGTCGCTCCTAGACCACCTCATGACCATCCACAACCTGCTCGCCGCCGCCCTGGCGCACCCGACGTCCCCTGATGTGCGGATTGCGGCCCTGAGCGCCACGGTCAACCTTGTCCAGTGCTTGCCCACCAACGCCGACCGGGACAAGATGCAGGACCTGCTGCCCGCGATGATGAGGGCGCTCACGGATTGCCTCAACTCCGGCCAGGAGGCCTCTGCGCAGGAGGCACTGGAGCTCCTTGTCGAGTTGGCCGGTGCGGAGCCGAGGTTCCTGAGGAAGCAGATTGCGGATGTGGTGGGAGCAATGCTGCAAGTTGCGGAGGCTTCACAGTTGGAAGATGGTACCAGACACCTGGCGGTGGAGTTTGTGATTACTCTTGCTGAGGCACGTGAGCGTGCGCCTGGAATGATGCGACGGCTCCCGCAGTTTGTTGGCAGGCTGTTTGCGGTGCTCATGCAGATGCTGCTTGATGTTGAGGATGACCCTTCTTGGCACTCTGCTGAAACTGAAGATGAGGATGCAGGCGAAGGGAACAACTATGGAGTGGCTCAAGAGTGCCTCGACCGACTCGCCATTGCCATTGGTGGAAACGCGATTGTGCCCATTGCATCTGAGCTGCTTCCGCAGTACCTTTCTGCTCCCGAGTGGCAGAAGCACCACGCCGCGCTCATCACACTTGCACAGATTGCAGAAGGATGCGCAAAGGTAAGCCATTTTACTTGATAAAGTATGCTAACTACGCAAAGAATTTGTTGAACAGCTTGATGCATATTTAATATTTTTGTATTGGACCTGTTAAAGAAAGCATCCAATATTAACTTGCTGAAATCAGGTAATAGAATGACCTATTGAATAGCTTGATGCACATATAATGTTTTTGTACTGAACATGTACAAGAAAATATCTGGAACTAGCTTGTTGAAATTAGGAAATTGGAAATGAGATAATGAATAATGCACCCATGAATTTGTTCCTCATTTACACGGGATGACTATTACTAGGTTGCCACATCCACAGTTGTTGTCTACCATCAACCGCATAGTCTTATCTGTTCTTTCATGGGGAGGAAGTAGCCGAAATAGGGCATATTCTCATTAACTACTGTTTTTGCTGGCAGGTTATGCTTAAAAATCTGGAGCAAGTCGTCTCGATGATATTGAATGGATTCCAACATCATCATGCTCGTGTGCGCTGGGCTGCAATCAATGCCATCGGTCAGCTTTCTACAGATTTGGGCCCAGACTTGCAAGTTCATTACCACCAGAAAGTTCTGCCTGCACTGGCAAATGCTATGGATGATTTCCAGAATCCACGTGTCCAGGTCAGTTCATCATATCATCTCACACTCTTCTGCTTGCAATCTGTTGTTACTGTTTATTTTGGAATTGATGTTGCATGAGTAGTTAACTAGGTTTGAATCTAGGAGGTGTGTTTTATACATATTGAAACAAGATACTGTTAATATTTGAGCATTTGACACACATAAATGTAACAAACCTAGTACTTGTTTTGACATTCAAGATATCAAGTTTTTTCAATAAGAGAGCAACTTAATTCTCAAGCAGTCTGCTTAATTCACCATTTCATCAATTTATCACCATTGCAATAAGTTTTAATATAAATTAGTGTTTTGTAGCTGATTAAGTAATTTGGTATGCTATTTCGTTGTTTAGAAATGGGCTCCTGAATTGAACTCTGTTCAAGTGTTTTACATGCATCGAGATATTACGTCTGTGCGATTCGTCGTGCCTGAATTCTGAATCAGACATTTTATCCAAGGTCCTAGGAACATAATCTTATATAATAATGATCTCCTTATGCCACTATTGTTGCCAGGCACATGCTGCATCAGCTATCTTGAATTTCAGTGAGAACTGTACACCTGAAATTTTAACACCGTATCTGGATGGAATTGTTGGTAAATTACTTGTTCTTCTTCAGGTATGCATTTGCTTGCATTGATTATATTTCAGCTTGCTTCGAGCTTGGTTTTTAATATGGTAGTAAACATCTTGATTTTTGTATTCTAGAATGGCAAGCAAATGGTGCAAGAGGGGGCATTGACAGCTTTAGCATCGGTTGCAGATTCATCACAGGTAACTGTCCACTTGGTAGCTTAGTAGCTGTATTGTTTTATAGTACAACATAACTCTTTTATTATAGTAGCTACCATGGTTTAATGCTTCAGAGCTTATGATAGTAATAAGTTTTTTTTTGCATTTTGACAACTTCTATGTGTTGTTTGTCTTGTAGGAGCACTTCAACAAATATTATGACGCTGTTATGCCATACCTCAAAGCTATTTTGATGAATGCAACTGACAAATCTAATAGGATGCTCCGTGCCAAGTCTATGGAGTGTATAAGTCTGGTAGGAATGGCTGTGGGCAAGGACAAGTTCAGAGAAGATGCAAAGCAGGTTAGCCTCTCCTTTCAATTGTTTTGTGTTTGCAACTTGCAAATTATGTGCTTCATTTTTTTTGCGGATAAACCATGACTCAGTTTTAGTGTTTGCCTCTTTTCTTGTTGACGTATGAATTCAGGAAAAATTATAGGTCTATTAGGGTTCAATTAGTTAGTGTGTTCCACTTTTCTCTCTTTAGATGTGCATTCATTGTCGGCTGTAGGACAATATCATTATGCTAATGCTAACCCATCTGACCGTTGCTAGGTTATGGAAGTACTGATGGCTTTGCAAGGAACTCCAATGGAAACTGATGATCCGATAACCAGCTACATGCTGCAGGTATGCTTCAAAGCAGGGTAAATTAAGTTTAACGACACTTTAAATTAGTCTAACCCTTCCCTCATGTGGTAGGCTTGGGCCAGGCTATGCAAATGTCTTGGGCAGGACTTCCTTCCTTATATGAGCGTCGTTATGCCACCATTGCTTCAATCTGCTCAGCTGAAGCCTGATGTGACAATTACTTCAGCTGAATCAGATGATGAAATAGACTCTGATGATGATAGGTCTGTTTCCATTCAATCACACTGTTTGTTCGATTCAATGTTATCCTGAAACCATAGTAGACTTGCATTTAGGAGATTCCTTTTCCATTGATGACACTTAGAAACTCTTCTTAGACTACCTCCGTTTTTGAATATATGACGTTTAGGACATCTATATAGGTCAAATTGCACTAGTTTTGTTGTCCTAACTACTAGACATCATATATTGAATAGTGGAGGCATAACCTTTTTATCTACTTATATCTGAAGTATCTACTAGTAAAAGAGAATTTTAGACAAGACTCGTGCAAAAATTCTTAAGATTGGTTTGTTAACTCGTAACTTATTTGCAGTATATATATATATGAAGAAGGCTGTGTCATAAATTGCCTTTTAGATATATACTGATATGCAAACCCTTTTGTTCCTGGAGTTTCTTTTATTTGTTTTTTTGAGTGGTGCTCTGTTTTTTTTGCATATGTCTGTGAGGTCTTGTTATTGTCCGAGGTGATGGCGACCATGCTAGTTTCAGTTTTAACCCTATACCAAATTTATGATACTGCCCCTAAATTTCTGCATTTTCTTTTGCAGCATTGAAACAATTACACTTGGTGACAAAAGAATAGGAATCAGAACAAGTGTGCTAGAAGAGAAAGCAACAGCTTGCAACATGCTTTGCTGCTATGCTGATGAGCTCAAGGAGGGGTTCTTCCCATGGATTGAGCAGGTTCATTATCGCTTGAACACATCCAATTTTCTTCAATCACTTTTTGCCAGCATATATATCATTGATTACAAATTCCATATAGGTTGCTCCTACATTGGTCCCTCTGCTTAAATTTTACTTTCATGAAGAAGTTAGGAGGGCTGCTGTTGCAGGTAATTTGATGTCACACTACAGCTTATTGTGTATATTGGTATTTTCTTTTCACCATTTTATACGTTTACGCAGCAATGCCGGAACTTCTACGCTCTGCAAAATTGGCTGTTGAGAAGGGGCAGGCTCCAGGACGCGATGAGTCTTATGTTAAACAGTTGTCTGACTACATAATTCCTGCTCTTGTTGAAGCACTGCACAAGGTCTGTGTGAAGGCTCCTACGGAGTTACTGATTATTACTTTTTACACATGCTAACGGTTGGAACTTCTTGCATCAACTATACAGGAGCCAGAAACAGAAATGTGCTCATCCATGCTGGATTCATTAAATGAGTGCATGCTGGTTAGTTCCTTCGCTTGTCACCTCCTGTACTTGATTGTTTCAAAAAGTTGTTGTTATTGAGACTTTCTGAAAGCTTCACTTGGGACATTTATGCTGTACATTTTTTTACCACACATACTTAGCCTGTTAAATAATTTACTAAAGAGATCTTTGTGTGCGAAATAAATTTACACTGTATTACTTAAAAAAAATTGAGCATTTACGGTCATGAATACTGTTTTGCAGGAATAGTAAAGTGAACTGTTTTATAACATTACCATGTTGGTTTTACTTGTGCATTGTATATGGAAAACATGTTGTGTGCTAGAAATATCTATTGCTGTTTCTGGTAGAAAAGAAAAGAGTCAGGGCAAAGTTGCTATACAATTTTCTCCTGCTCCTGCTTGAGCTGTATATACAGTGCAAGCCCAGATCAGTGATCTGTATTTTATGCAGAATTTCGTAATGTAGTCTTAGGTTCTAAGATCTGATTAGCAGATCTGCCCCAATCACTTGGGAGAGCCAATATTACTACTTGATTTAATCAAGGTCATGCACTGTTTACTATTTTTATGGGTTAAGAAGATAACTTTAGGATGTTAGGGAGTCTGGACGAGTGCCATTATGTCCAGTTTTTAGGAAACCAAACTTGTTGGCAATGCTGACGAAATGTGCGAGTCTCATGTGACCCTACTACAATTTTTAGACTTATTTGTTATACTCCGGTGGTACTAGTTACTGTTAGCATTATCTCCACTACCAAATTACTACTATTCTCACAGAGAAAAAGAACTCACTGCAAACCAAAACAGGCCCGTGAAGATGCATATACTCATTGGTAGTCATCACTTCTCTTGCAACATGCAAGTATGCTGGCTTATTTCCTCATTGTTAAGCTGGCAGCTTGTTCCTCGTTGAAGACAGGGTGACTACTGATTGTATTCTTTTATCAATGAACTCATTTAATGAATTACTGAGCGTAGCTGACTCTGTAGCCTATTCCTCTGTTCCTAAGGCGCTCACCATTTTAAGATTCATTTTTGACTAGTAGTTTATCCTACAGTATGTATGCTCATTGACCCAAAAGCGGTATCATTGGATACTTCAATGTCATCATTTTGTAGTTGTCAACCATATTTGAAGTTGAATGATTAGAGTAAATTTTAAATATTCTTTTGAGTCTAATGTGCCTTATAAATATGAATTGATGGATTATTTAGCTTTGTGCTTTGCACGGAAATATGTGCCGCTGCCTGTTGGTCTTCTTGTATTGGTTCTTAACCATTCTCTAGCACTGAAACTGCTTGGGATTCTGTCTTATTGAATGCCTCATCAATGTCACACATTGAGCAGCTTTCTGGCCGTCTCCTTGATGAAAACCAAGTACGAGCTATTTCGGATGAGATTAAGAATGTCATTATAGCCAGTGCAACCAGGAAGAGGGAACGTACAGAGAGAACTAAAGCGGAAGATTTTGACGCTGATGAAGGAGAACTTCTCAAAGAAGAAAATGAACAGGAGGAGGAAGTGTTTGATCAGGTTTGTTTCTTTTGAAGTGATTCTTTTTTGGACTTCATCATTGCCTCCTGAAAATTGCTCTAAAAACACTGTACATCCTACAAGTTATGTTGAACAATTTGCCAAATGTTTTGCTTTAATATTCTTTGCATTGAACCTTCAGGTTGGCGAGTGCCTTGGAACTTTGATTAAAACCTTCAAAGCTTCTTTCTTGCCGTTCTTTGATGAACTCTCAGTGTACATCACACCTATGTTGGTAAGGCAACTGAACCCTGATATTTGTGGACATACGTAGACTGTAGACTTGATTTTATGTGTACTGCCGAATTTTATCTTGATATTTCCCCAAAGTTCCTACCTGCCTTTCATAGTTTCATTGTTCTTGTGTAAAAGAAATGTGGATCAGAATTACAAGTTTAGTTAGTCTATGGAAATCTGAAAATATAGGCCAGGTTTAACATGCCACCTTTGAAATTTATGGTTACTTACAAGTAAACTTTCTCGTTAATATTGAGATTCATCTCTAGCAAGTGGCTTTGGAATAAAGACTCTTATTGTTGTTGTTTTAAGCAAAATTGCAGTTATTACATCCGAATGTTTCTTCCTTATCAGTAATTTGTGAAGCACACCTCCATGTTTGTTCCTGCAGTGTGGCCTCTGTGCCAATTTCTTGGTTATCGATTTGAGTCGAACTCATTGTTGCACACTATATTGTTGATTTGCAGGGGAAGGATAAAACAGCTGAGGAAAGAAGGATAGCTATCTGTATTTTTGATGATGTGGCAGAGCAGTGCCGCGAATCAGCTCTGAAGTATTATGATACATATGTCCCGTTCCTGCTGGAGGCATCGAATGATGAAAATTCAGACGTCCGCCAGGTCAGTTTTCGGGCTGCCAAGTTCCCTTACATAAATTTTTTTTTCCTAAATCCATTCTTCTGTTGGTCCAAATTGACCCTGACGCTGAATCCTTTTATTTTAGGCTGCTGTCTACGGTGTGGGTGTATGTGCAGAATTTGGCGGGCATGTTTTTCGTCCTCTAGTTGGAGGTATGCTCTAAATCTTTTGAGGATAAACATGTTAAGTATTTTCCCTCATTCCCATACTAACTGCAAATTTGATGTTCAAAAATACAGAGGCCCTGTCAAAATTGAACAATGTTATCAGACATCCTGAGGCACGGCATCCTGACAATATTATGGCATATGACAATGCTGTTTCAGCACTTGGCAAAATATGCCAATTTCATCGTGATAGCATTGATGCTACCCAGGTATACACTTTTATCTGGATTTAGTTCATGGTATTAAGACCAATATTTGGCTTATAAAGGTGGTTAGAATTAGTACGTAGACTGGCATGAAATAGCAGAACCTTTTCTGGGGATTTTTTTAATAAAAAAAGTGAGGTTGTACTGCTCCTGTAAGCTACATGCAAAGTGCTGGGCCTGTCCAGCAACCCTGGAGCCCTAAATCTGGAATTAGAAATCTATTAGAGCCATTGGATGCCTCGCTCTTCCTTCTTTTTACTGCACCGAGAGAGCAATAGTGGGAAGGAGCTGCTGCAGACCTAATGTTCCATTATGCGCTGAGTGTATGGTTTGGTGTTTTTGTCTTTCGGGGTTGTGGCTGGCAGAGATGAGTTTGCAGTTTTTGTCTATTTGAGTGAAGTTGGGGCTGCATCCGCTGAGTAGTGATAATATTGCTACTATTTTGCTGCAGCGATAGTAGTTATATTTCAAAATTAGCTTAATATGCACATTCATATTCTAGTGCCTTAGGAGGCATCCTTAACATTGGTGGCCACCAACCCTGTTCTATCCTCTGCTGGCAGCGGCACCATCTCCCTGCATTCTCCTTCCGCTTTCTTTTGACACCATCTGATAGGGCGAAGTTTATGGTAGCTGGGGCCGCTTCACCTATTATATATGATCCAATTATGGTTTCTGGGCAAACCAAACATTGGCAACCTAACCTGTGGGACTTCCAAACAAACAACTAGTTGGTTGCTGTATGTGTGAAAACTGGCTGGTTAACCTTGAAATGTTTGCGTTTCAATTGAGTGGAAATCTCAAATCTAAGTTGTTGAAACCAAAACAGAGGTAATCGGGTAACCAGCAATTTGACAGTTATGCTGTGTAGTATCTGAATCTTGATGACAGTTTTAGTGTTACGTTACGAGGGGATAATTTCCTTACGCGCTATGCTTCATTCGAAACTGAGTCTACATATGCTTCTCAGGTTGTTCCAGCGTGGCTTGGTTGCTTACCTATAAGAGATGACAAGATTGAAGCCAAAGTTGTTCATGAGCAACTTAGCTCAATGGTGGAGAGGTATACTTGATACTGGATACATGCCAACAATGTTAGTTTTTTGTGCAGTTTATAATATCCGGTTTTGCTTGCAGGTCGGATGCCGACATTCTTGGTCCCCACAGTCAATATCTTCCTAAAATTATTTCAATTTTTGCCGAGGTAATTCTGATAGTTGCCATTGCAATAATTTTAATGAGCACGTAGTTTGTTGTGTCCTTTTTGGGCCCCTTTGCTAGTTGTGTGGTAATTCTCACATATGGATGGTTTTCTGGCCTTACTGGGTAGTAGCCATATATTCTTATGAATTGTGTTAGCCAGGCATCCATCTAATTCTGTTTTACCAGCTGTTATGAATGAAATACTGAATCCTGGTCTATTGCATATGGTTTGTAGGTTTTGTACAATGGAACAGAACTTGCTACTGATGAAACACGCAACAAGATGATCAATATTTTGAGGCGTTTCCAGCAGACTTTGCCTCCTGATTTTCTGGCCTCGACATTCTCCAATTTGCAACCGCAGCAGCAGCTTCTGCTACAGTCCATCCTATCTACATAGTTGTTTCTTTTTCTCGCAAGGTCCAGGCTTGCAGTTTCTTTTTGATACTTCATCATTGTTGCTGTCAACCAATTCTTTGTTTTGAATCTTTTTGTGGGTGGGTTAATTTGTGAATGCATTGCTCGCTTCAAGGAATGGGAGGTTTCCATCTCAAATGGTTTTGATGTAGAGTGTGTATATTATCCTGTATTCAAATATGATTTTGAGACGCGCTGCAAAAGAGGTGTAATGGGAATGGTGATGTTTGTTGTCGATTGGGTTGAACATAAAGCTGCATCAGTTTTGGTAATGAGATCATTATACTTTGGGTGAAGAATTCTCTACTTGCTTTACTCCATTTCCCTTTTATTAAGACTTTTGCGTCCCTGTTTGAGAATCCCGATTGGCATGGTCATCTATGAGAAAGAGCCATGCTACAATGTTAGCTTCACTTGTAAGAAATTACGTAACCAGCTGTTTGTTCAAGCCGTCCGATTGGACTTTGGCGTTGTAGAATTTGCATCGGCACCAAACTTATTTATAAATGACACGACATTTCAGATGCACTGGACTGCACGTTGTAGAGTGTTTTCTTCACATTCTTCATCTTGTCCCACATACGGCAGGTATCAAAGTCTGTTCCAACGAAAGATTCGCAACAGCTAGGAAGCTATACTTGCCTCAACTAAATAAAGTTGTTCCAGCGACCAGATATCGGCTTAGAGCCTTTGATGCTAACGTTTATTATATGTATAAAGAAAGGTATTTCCACGCAGTTTTGTTTATTTACATCCCAACTCCAAATAGTCCTTGTTTTGATTTTTTCTCAACAAATTGCAGGCGCATGCGTCACCAGAAAAGGAATCAATCAAAACAAAGCAAAGGTACCTTTCGGATAACATTTGCTGCGAAAAGTTTTGACGTCAGAGACTGAATTTGAATTGGTCATGAGAGGATCACCTCTGATACACGACTGGTATATCTCGACCTTTTCCATGCTCGTGGCGGCTGCACACACAAGACAAAGCTAAAACGAACTTAAAAATCTGATGCCAAGATGCCACCTTCTTGACCTTGCTGCTGCTCAAAAAGTGGTCTTTTGTCTTGTTTGCGCAAGTAGGCCACCAGGCTCGACAAAGAAATGAACTTTGACAGCGACAAAGAGGGAATCTACTCTCTGGTATAAAACAAAGTGCTACAAGCAAGAGCGTCTTGGAGCCTTGCCGAGTTTTAAATTGGTATAGCACAATGTGGATGCTCGAGCCCATAGCTCAATCAGCATACTAAACATAAAATATGGCAAAATGACGACCCACAATTTGACAAAGTTTGCCTTTTTGATGGGTGAGGCTGGCGTGCCTTGGAAGTCGAGGGGTCCATGATGTTGCTGATCATGACGATGAACACTTCTCGAACGATGAAGAAAATGGCCGATGACGACCAGCAAATGCAGGCTTTATTAATCCATACAATATTTTTGGGGGCAATGAGGAGACTTGTATATATGTTCCATTAAACTAGCAGTGCCGTCTCTTTTGAGGGATCGAGGAAGTTTTGCTGCCATCAAGCTTCAATTATTAGTTTTAACCATCTAAAGAATTAGATGGTTAAAACTAATAATTCTGAATCTAAAGGTAAGAAAATGACCCAAACCATAGCCTTATGATTCAAACTTTTGTTCCTCTAAGAGAATTTCTCAACAGTTGATTCCTATAATTTTAAAGTCAGCAACAGCTTACGGTTTTACTTTGCGTGTTACCCACACACCTGTGCCCTAGAGAATTTTACGACACTTGTATCATGGAGAATTTTGCGAGACTTAGACACCGATATCAAGTGGCGGAGTTCGAAGAAAATTGTAGAGAGGGCCAAACAATCAAATACCCACTATTTAAATTAGAGTTTGGTTATGATGGTCAAAACTAGTGTAACTTTTCCTAGCCAAGGGGCTAGGAGTGCCATGGCCACTTGTGGCCACAAGGAAGCTCCTCCTATGCCGACATCTGTCTCCAAGCGAGAGTAACATTTCTCATCTCCGACCAAAGTTTTACAAAAGACACCTAGAATCCGAGTCGGATTTAGACACCCATGACCATGTCAAAGTAACCTTGCTCTGTGATGACTAGAAGACTACTAGTGCTAACACACAAGCATATATAACTCCACAAGAAATAAGTTTTGGACGGCTGCCAAATATGATATTTTATGCTCATACAAAAGATATTCTCAAAATCTCAAGGGCGCCTAAATTTGTACTAGCAAGAGACATGTAAATCATCCAGTGATGGAGAACGACTCAGCTGATGGCAGTGTTTGTCAAGACACCAATAAAACAAAGTGCAAGTGGGCGTGGTTGATGAAAAGTTGATGTTTAGCGGCTTCTTCTTTGTAGCGTAATTGCTCGTCTCATTCCCTCAAATCCTGCCATGTGGCGGATCATGGTGCAATTCAGACCTGGTCCTGTTAGTAGTTTGACTACCGAGATAAATGCAAATTAGGGAAGAAGAACTAGTCCAATCCGTGTCCTAAAAGTTTTCAGTTAAGGTAATACATGCCGGTGAAGACTGAAGACCTAGTAATGAAGTCACTAGGAGAAGTAGGCCCCCTTGACTCCGGCGTCCAAGCTCACTTGGTGCATGGCATGTCCTTGCTAACTCGAGTGTGTGCGTTGCCTGCAAGCATGTCAAGTTCAGGAGAGATTAAGTAAAACGAAATTTCAATGCATTGACTCAAACTAAAATGATTAACTTTCATATTGTATACTGATGATATTTCAAACTCAATAAAGATAATGATATTTTAGTTAGAACAGAATCACAGAAAATACGAAAGGTCAAATATACTGGCCATGGTGAGTGGAGATGCACTACAACCAAAGATATAAACCAAGTTTCTTTCTCCTCAACAGCATAAATTATCGAAACAAGAGTGGGAAATTATTGTTTTAGCTCTTTCGCTCAACGCTCGCTGACAATAGATAAGGCAAAAACCGCAAAACAAACTGGAAAGACAAAAAGATCCGAACAAGATGCCTTATCTCCAAACATTCACATCCATTTACATGCATGAACACACATATAACTGACAAACATACATGACATGTCTTAGGAAGTAGACCGGGAGTCCAGGATTTGACCAGCCCCTGAAAGTAACCCCACAGGCACAATGGCCAAATGATGCCTCTCCTTGCAACCCTAATTCCTCTATAAATGTCCCCTTCGCCAGAGCCTCACCCCCGCAAAGCAAACACTTGACACCTGTCTTCCCCCCTCCTCTCCTACATCTGCAACCAACTCCACAATCCAAGAAATCCCTCATGGAGCTCCACTTCCAAGTCCAGCCAACCGTGCCGTTCCAGGTCGTCGAGGACTACAGCTACTACTACTACTACCAGCAGGAAGCCGCCGCCGCGCAGGCCAGCAAGCAGCCCGGCAAGCCGCGGGGGCGGAAGAAGGGCAGCAACAACCACAGCAAGTTCGTCGGCG
>LAPY01000235.1:174372-190612 GCA_000970635.1 Eragrostis tef
TTTAACATAATTTATTATTATTATTTATTTTATACTCTATAATATTTATAAAATTATAGAAATAGATTACATAATCTCTCACCATCCCTCAATTTGAGTGCTGAGATAAGTCATCATTTATCTTTGATTGTGTGTTAGCTAACTGATTATATTTGATTTATATTCTAATTGGAGCTTGATCCAATTATAGGACCCATCCAATACAACTTCTAGGTTATAAGTAGCATTTAAAAGCCAATATTGTGACAACTGGCCACCGAGGATTCAACATCAAAATCATGAGCAGGTAAATATGATGCAGTGCACATATATAATGTGTGATGCTTATCTTGCTGTGAGGTCCAGACCTGCATACTATCAGTTTCCAGGGAGTGAATGTAATAATTATTTATTTTCCTTGTGTTTGCCTACTTGAAAAATACTTGGTGTTGGCATCACCCTTAGCATTATAGAATTGAGAAGCTTTTTCAGAGCCTTTTGTTCACTTCTTAAGGACAAGGGTCTGTTCTCCTGTGCTTTATCTAGTTTTGCTATCACTCCCTGCAAATTGGCATGGCCAGTTTGCCTTGAGGTATTAAAGTTTTTGACCAGCATCTTAGAGCTTTGGCTGCGCGGTGAAAGGGTTATGATTATCTGCCACTGGCTGCATCCAAGCTTTTTGAAATCCTGGCGTTTTAAACCAGAAGGCTTCAAATCTAAGCTGACAGTGGTCAGAGCAGGAGGAAGATAAGGTTTGTACGATAGGACT
The DNA here is from genome assembly GCA_000970635.1 of Eragrostis tef. Lineage (NCBI taxonomy): Eukaryota > Viridiplantae > Streptophyta > Magnoliopsida > Poales > Poaceae > Eragrostis > Eragrostis tef. The sequence goes on from LAPY01000235.1 coordinate 175,121, forward strand.
GGCATAGATTTCCTCCCAAGTCGGTGAACAGAAAAATATGTCAATCCTTGTCATTGTTGGTGAGTCTTGTTCATCTCCATGTAAATTTTCTGCCAATCAAGGGAATTTCCTTTACCTCTATGTGGTTCTACGCCCTTTTAAATCTCAGCATCATTCTTCTGATTAGCCTTCCTTTATTCTTGTCTTGGTCCTTACAAAGTAAATTAGAGTCCCCCAAAACCAGCCAGCAGGTTTAACTTAGTTGCTTGAGCTCCCTCAATTCTTTCAGCAGAAGCCTCTTGTCTAGATCCACTGTGGCCCATACACCCCTGTTACTGTCCATTTATGAGGCATGCCTGTTATCTGTTACTATAGCAGATATGGAGTTTCAAGTGAATATCCTGCAACTGTACATGATTATCGCTGAACGCTAGCGACTTCCTCCTTTTGTACCATCAGCAGGGAAGTAACATGCGTTGTTTCAAAAGCACGGCCCAAGGTATTCCTAAGTATTCTAATGTCAATGTGTGACAACTTTGTTTCTTGAAGGAAAATCAGTTGAGGTTTGTGCAATTGTATAACCTGTTTCTCATCTTTGTCTGTCAGGCCTGTTGAGCCCTCAACATTCCAAGAGATGATGCAGTATTGTGAAATACAATTATCCATGAAATGAAGTTTCACAAGAGGAAGGCCAAAAGAGAAAGGAATATCAAGCACGAATAGTGCAAATCCTGCATAATAAACTTGGCAGTCAACATAGATAATAACAGAGGGCCCAGGTTCAACCACAAACTAGAAATTACAAATAATGGCAATGCTCCCTTCCAAACTAGATGGAAAGGTGCCTAAGAATGGTTGATAGAGGAACACAGTCAAATTTAACATCTGCAGTTCTCACAACTCGAAGGATACTAATTTCTTCAGTTCTAAATCAACTCTGCAAGTGTACTGGAAGTCTGAACTCTGAAGTCTTCAGTCCTTCCACTGGAAGGCCACCGGGCTCCTGACGCGATGGCCCAAGTTTTCCCAGCTTATGTAACCGAAGTCCCATCCGGCCGTCGCGTTCGCCCCCGCCAAGCTTCTGAACTCGACGGTGTAGGTCTTCTTCTCGTACTGCTCCGTGAAATCCAGGATCGCCGGCGTGACGGTCACCTTCACCCGCTCCGGAGCCGCGACGGTGACGCTGTACGTCTCGGCCTCCTCCGTGGTGTAGTTGAGGGAGCAGAGGAAGTCGATGTAGTCCCGCGCGCCGGCGTCGTACACCAGGCCCGGATCCATGGCGAGCTGCGGGCGGGCGTGCCCAGCCCCGGCGGCGAAGGGTGTCGCCGCGGTGACCCCGTGACTGTCGATGACAGCGGCGTCAAGGATCTCACGGCCGGTGTTGTCAAGAGGGCCCGCGGTCGTGATCAGCGCCGACCGTATCATCGCCGGCGTCCAGTCACTGTGTTTCTTCTTGATCAGCGCCGCGACGCCGGCGACATGCGGGCAGGACATGGACGTCCCAGACGCCATTTGGTACACTTTTCCAGGCCGCGAATATGCTCTGTCCTGGCGCTACGAGGTCGGGCTTCAGGAGCTCGGGGACGATCGGATTGGGACCCCGGGAGGAGAACCACACCACCATCGGCGCCCGGTTCTCGCCGATGGCCATCTCGCAGGTGAAGACGAAAGAGGCCACCGGATACGTCGACGACGCCATATAGGACTTCAGCTTCTCGCTGCCTGTTCGGCTAAGCAAGAGCCCCGGAATGCTGAACGCCATGTCCTGGGTCTCTAAACCATCCCGGGACCAGGTGAAATTTTCCACATTGATTAGCCCACCTCCACCAGCACCTCGGACCAGACGTTCTTGACCTTCTCCGTTGAAGCATACAACGATTTTGCCCATGATATGGCCAGGCGTCATATCTTTCTCAAGGCACGAACTGGACACAAGCGGCACCATGATGGTGCCGTTGGATTTCGTGCTGTAAAGCGACTGCCCGTTGATCACTTCACCATCTCCAAGCTTGAGGCTTGCCGGGAACATTCTGTCCACTGTCCCGGCGCCAACTGTAGTCATCCAGGGCGCGACGTTGATCACTGACGCAGCTGTTGGTCGAAGTTACCTCCTGCAAGCACGACGAACACGCCGCTGCGCTCGGCGCCAAAAGCCGCGATGGCGAGGGTGTCATTGTGGAACGGAGACCAGTCAGGGTAACCGATGGACACAGAGATGATGTCCACGCCGTCCTTCACCGCCGCGTCCATTGCTGCAACGACATCTGAAATGGGCGTGGAGTTAGGCACCTTGTACATTGCGATCCTTGCTTTGGGCGCCACGCCCCTCGCCGTTCCCCGTGCAAACACTGCACTGCCGACGTCGTGGACCTCCGAGCCGGCTGCCGTTGATGAAACATGAGTTCCGTGCCCAAACGTGTCCCTCGGGGATGGGACACCGCTGCTTTCGCTCCTCCGCATGGCTTCCCCGCCAGCGGTGAAGGCCTTGGCGCCGACAAGCTTGTTGCTGCACATGGTGACGTTGAAGTCCGCGGCGTTGACGCATCCCCCCCTCCAGCTCTGCCGGACGGGTCCGAGGCCGCTGTCGTTGAAGCTTGGGCTCTCCGGCCATATGCCGCTGTCGATGATACCGATGATGATGCCGTCGCCGAAGTCGGTGTCCTTCCAGACACGGAAGCCGGGGTCCAGACCGAGGAACCCAGGCGACCTCGTGGTCAGGAGATGGAGCGCCCTGTCCTCGTGGACGCCGGTCACGCCGGCGGCGTTCGACAGGCGCCGGGCCTCGCCGCCGGTGAGCTGGACGGCGAAACCGTGCATAACGGTGTTGTAGGTGTACAGGAGGCGGCTGGAGCTGGCCGCCGCACGAGGCGAGTGAGTGGCCACCATGGAGGTGTACCAATGCTCGTGCGTGGTGAACAGCGACGGCTTGGCGAGGGGGTTGGCATGGACGATGTAGGTGCTGATGTGGTCTGAGTGGTTCTTGAGTTCTGGAACGGGAGCTGAGTGGATGATCTGGGCGAGGAGGAGAAACAGTAACACGAAATACAGGGAATTGGGGATCCCGGACTTCATTGTGACGAAGAACAGAGGATCTTGGTGCTGATCCCCTGACTGTGCTCTCCTAGCAGCTCTTCCCCGTGACGGGTCGCCCCGAACTCCTGTCCCTCACCCTGCGTGCGCGGCCGATCGAGCTTGCGGTCCGCCCGTCCCTCGCCGCTCCGACTTCTCTGCAACCACCAGCGCCGGCAGCTCGTGGAGCAGCGAACGGCGCGTCGGTCGGCGAGGTCGCGGAGCAGCGCGCGGGACGTCGGTCGGCGAGGTCGGGGAGCAGCGCGCGCCGCGTCGATCGGCGAGGTCGCGGAGCGGCGCGTCGGTCGGCGAGGTCGCGGAGCAGCGAGCACGTCGGTCGGCGGGCTCGCGGAGCGGCGCCCGGGACGGCGAGCACGCGGATCGGCGAGCGGGACGGCGAGCTCGTGGACCCGCAAACGGCGTGACGGGCGACGAGGTTGCCGAGAGGAGCTGGACGCGGACGCGACGGCGCTCGTGGCGGCAAGCTCACGGAGGGCGCGGGACGGCGAGCTCGCCATCGCAGCGGAGCTCTGGGTGAATTGGGGTTTGAGAGGAAGGGGTGGGTGGGGCTTGGTAAAGGTGAGGAACTTTAAGCCCTGTGTTTGGTAAAGCTCATCTGCTCATATGATGTGTCACATCGCTATTGCCCTCCCAGGGGCTATTGCTGCGCGGAGGCACGCATCGACCAGGCGCGTCACATCGCTGCACAGAAGCATGAGCCCTGCGATTGGTCCAGGAGATCATGAGCTTGAGCATGATGGGCATGGGCTCTGGCTTGACGAGTAACGACCCCCCTCCTGCTGCCAAGATTAAACACAGGTCTACCTCTTGTGTTTATCAACGTTATTCTGAAACTCAAATTTCTACAGGGTCTTGTGCCATGCTCAGGCACAGAAGCAGCATATCGGTTACATGCATACAAGTTCTTCATTTGATCAGTCCAATTTGAAAGATTGCAGTTTAACTGTAAATCAACACCCTACTGCTGATGGATGGCTCAAAGGCCACCATTAAAACTGAATTCCCAGAAACTAGCTACTCTGTTGGAGTCAGATATATTTTTTGTTATGGATATTTGAAACATACTCTGATGTTCGTTGACAGTGCCCCTGATCTCCTCCTATATGTATTCTTTTCAGGTTCAACATGACATACTACTATTGTTCAGCTCTGCTGTCAGTAACCGTGGAGGTCTCCCTACTTGACAAGCATTCAGAACTCGTGCCCTTTGAATATCGTACCCAAAACATGAAATTTCCGAGAATTTGTGTAATTTCAAGAACTGTGGATGGAAGCTCGCCGCGGAGCTCTGGGTGGGTCAATTTGTGGGCTTGGTAAAGGTGAGGACTGAGGGGCTGTTCGTTTTGAGGGGCTAAAATTTTAGCCCCTGTCACATCAAAAGGAATCTTGTTATTTAGAAGTATTAAATAAAGTATAATTACAAAATTTTTTTAGGGATAGAGGCTAATTTACGAGACGAATCTGACGAGCCTAATTAAGCTATGTTTCGCTATATTGATGTTACAATAGCCATTTTCTAATTACGTATTAATTACCCTCATTAGATTCGTCTCGAAAATTAGTCTAAAGCCCTATAATTAGTTTTATAATTAGACTTTAATTAGTACTCTTAAATAATAATATTTTAAATGGCTAAAATTTTAGCAGAGAAGCTGAGGAAGCTTGTGTGTGTTGCCAGAATCGACCAGGAGTCCCAGGAACTCCGCGCGCAGGCACGCATCGATCAGGAGTCACATCACTCCACAGGCTCTCACATGATATGCCCTGCGATTGGTCCAGGACCAGGAGTCACATCACTCCACAGGCTCCCACAGGCTGACCACCCCAGTAATTCTCACACTCAAAATCTCTACAGGGCCTTGTGACATGCTCAGGCACAGAAGCAGCATATCAGTTGCATGCGTGGAAGTTCTTCATTGGATCAGCCCAGTTTGAAAGATTGCAGTTTGCAGTTTAACTGTAAATCACTGTAAAACTGAATTTTCAGAAACTAGCGTACTCTGTTGGAGTCAGACATACTCTGGTTGATCGTTGACAGTGCCGCTGATCTCCTCCTATATGTATTCTTTTTCAGGTTTCAACATGACATGCTAATGTTCAGCTCTGTTGTCAGTAAGCGTGGACGTCTCCCTACTTGACCACCATTTAGAACTCGTGTCCTTTGAATATCCTGCACAAAACATGAAACATGAAATCTCCTCCTATATGTATTCTTTTTCAAGTTTGTCTTAACTCCCATGGAAATTGGTGCATAAAACATATCCTGCATAAACATGCTGCTAGCCAGCCTGTTCGGCTGGCTGCTTTGCAGCCGTTTTATTATAACCGTTGTTGAAGAAATAACTGTAAACATTGTTGCAGCCGCTGAAGAAATAACTGTAATACTATAGTTATTGCAAAGCAGTGGCTGCAAAGCAGCATGCCGAACATACTGAGCAGCATGTTTTATGCAGAATACAAATGTGGAAGTGACAAGACCACTTTCTTTTCTGCGTTTGGAAATAGGCTTGTTGTTATAGTTTTTGTCATCTTCTTTTTTTGAAGGTCCTTCATATGGATTTGCAAGGAACACTTTGTTCTGAGTGCCCTTTGTACCAGATATCACGTATTGGGGTTGGGGCTCAGAGATCAAATCAGATGGATGTCTGACTCCTACCGTGTGGAAAAACACTCACATTGCTCCTCGTCTCTCTCTGCACTTCAACAATAACTTAGCTTGATCTTCCCTGAGAACAGTGTGTAATACTCTACATGTTGACGACAAACCTGGGATCGTGATACCAACCACTGCTTGCATGGGCTCGCAGTGGCGGAGCTAGAATTTTATTCGAAGCCACCCACACACACACACACACACACCAACAATGACCATGATCAATGCCACTGTGTGCACATGGATCCTCTCCTCTCAGCACAGCACAAAGCACAATATGTATGATGTTTCTCTCGCGGCTTTGCCTGACAGGACATGGTCTTCGGAGCGTGACCCGAAAGCCGGAGGATTGTTCGTTTGTCCCGTGAGACCCGCCCCCGCGTCGATCTACATCTACTTTCCACCTCTCACGCCTTCTTAGGTAGTGTTTGGTTGTTTGAACCATATTGGTTGTTGTTCTTTGTTTATTTCCCCTCCCTGCACTGCTCCTTTCGCCAGCCGTTGAGATTGATTCTGCGGATCAATAAATAGTCATATTGCTCAATCAGGTCTAAAGATAAGAACCTGCCATGTTTGTCAATTAGCCAGGTTTAGTTCAAACAAGCAAAGATAGAACTGGCAGCAAACATTTTTTTTTGAACGTTCGATAGCTGAAATTTATCACACTAGCATCAGAAATGCATCGATGACACGCCCCAATGAAAGCCACGACGACCTTACACACTCACAGATATAATAAGGCAAAATTTGCTTCTGTATACTTTTCAACGTTGGTCTTTGCTAGTGGACACTACTTAAGTTTGGTTTTGCTAGAAGATACTATTAAATTGTGATAATTAACTAATAGGCGTTCAAGTCATTAAAATAGTTACTCTCTCTATCCCAGAATACTTGACATTCTGGCTCTGTACTAGGTTCATTGAACATTTTCTGAAACCTGGACAACATGTCTGTCCAGGTTCATTGAAGATTCTATGAATCTAGACACCAGAAAACACTCCTAGAATGCCAAGTAAACTGGGACGGAGGGAGTATGTCATAGAGAGGAGAAAGAGAACCCTACAAATGACCATATTACTATTGCGGTCTGTTTTAGCACATATGACCACATAACCATATTTTTTTTATTAATTATATATGTCATAAGTGTTATTGATAATATTCATAAAAATGTTAATTATTGTTAAACAATATTAATTGTACATATTTCGAAAGCTTTATAATTGTATCATGGCATGTCAAATCGGTTTGTCCGGGTAGACATGACAGTTTGGTCATTTGTAAAATCCTCTCTCTCTTTTATGTAAGAAAAGTTATATTCTATCACGTTGAGTGTCTATTAGCTAAGAGATCTTTTACGGTGTATGCAAATAATATGAGTCGTCTATTGTCTTAAATCTAACGCTCCACAATCAAAGGTACCAACCAAAAAGTACTTAAGTATTGATGAAGGTATTCAAGTACGAAGGTTAAAAAGATAATTTTATCTATGACTGATTTGGAAGGTTAGAGGCAAAAATGTCAAGAGATTGATACGTGAATATTCCTTCTTTCCTATTTACATTGTTTCCCTAAGATTTACTTAGTTACCAAAAACAAATCTGCGTGTACATCCCCGTTTGCTATTCTCCTTTCTATTTGGTCTTTACATTGTTATTTAAGATTTACTCGGTTGTGGTATTTTCTTTGAGTCCAAAGAACACATCTAAATTTACTTTGTTTCAAATATTTTGCTCTTATAGACAGCATACCATGTTCCAAGATTAACAAATATTGTAGATGAACCATTTGCATTTGCCAAGATGTCACACAAGGAATGATGAGATCATGTAAGTGAATAGTAAACCATGTAAGTGGTAGAATAGCTATCATTTGCATAGAAGTAACTGCACGCATCGAATTGAAACTAGACTTTAGAATGATTCAAATCCGCTCCAAACCACAAGTCCCTCAAAATTCTAGTAAATCAAGGCAAGGAAACAAATATATGAACCGAGTAATCAAGAACAAAATTGAGTAAATAATTACATCTTTATGTAGTGCAGCTATCAATCGTGCCGTCGTGGTTACTATACCATTTACAAGCTTTTACGCACTAGATATCATGTTTTCTCCATTAAAATATCTCTCATTACGGGAGTCTAATCCTCTTGCATGGCTTCTGAGATTATTAAGATGCAAGAACCTTAAAAGTGTTCACTAACGCACACATGAACCAGAGAGAAAAGGATGGATATGAGAGTCAGCGATCTCTCACTGTAAAATTAACCAAAACAAATGGCCCTTAGTTACTATATTATTACTCACTTGCTACATGGCTCTAATTTTTATTCCGTACCCTGCCCCTCTCTTGATCAACGGTCCATATTAAAATACCTCTTGGTACCTCTAGATACCTCGCAAACACCGTAAATGATCTCATTAGCTAAATGACACAACTAAATAGTGTCTATTGACAAAACCAAACTTGATTAGTGTCCACTAGCACAAACTAACATTGAAGAGTGTCCATAAACAAATTTTAAATAATTAGGGCGCAACTTTCAAAACATTAGATTGTGCTGCCACACAAAGGTAACCGGTAATACTATTACTAATAGCGGTGACATATAATAGGGTGCATTGATCAGGCATCAACATCATCGCCCCGACCGCCACCATCCGAGTACTCAAAGAAGACGATCTCGTCCCCGTCATCCAAATCTCTATCCGCCAGTGTCTTCCATCCGACCACCCGGATGCTGCCGTCGAACAGGAACGTGCCGGTGCCGTAGCTGACCTCGGGCGCCTTGGCGTAGTACTTGTCCACGAGGGCCTGAAGCTGGTCCAGAACCTTGAGCGTGATGAGCTCGGCCTTGACGACCCCCTGCTAGCTGCTTCATAACCATCAAAATGTTAGTAGATACAGGGCAATAGATCCTGATCATCTAAACAAGATCCTAACCGGACCTAATCTATGTGCAGGTTACCGGATATACAACAGTGTTTAAATGGTTACCAATTACCTGCAGCGGCAGCGACATGACGACTGATCCCTCGTTCGCGCAAACCTTCCCAAGTCACCCGGCTAGTTGGATCCTAGTACACCACGTGCAATATCGCGCAAACACGTTTCGGCTGCTGCGTCAGTAAGTGTGTTCCTAGGTCGAAGCGTCCGGGGCAGAGATATGAAGTGGTCATTCCTGTTCACAATCGCAGTAATTCAAGCAAGATACGCTACGCGTTCGGCGCTCGTTCCCACTGCAACATCCGTGCATTTTGAACAACCAGAATTTGTTGTGCTGGGTGCTGCAGCTCGGTAGAGCCTGATGGCAAGCCCCGGCTGTGTTACCAAACTCCGGCCCATTGCACGAACAAATCCAGCACAAAGCAAGATTGAAGGTCGATTACTTATCATGGTACAAATCCAGCATAAATTGGTCTCTTTTATCAGAACGTGTGCACATATCAGATAACCAAAACCATGGTACAAAGGTCGATTACGAATCATTAGAAACAAATTCTGAAAGGACCTTACTTTGAACTATGCACTTGAGGTTGAAGGGTGCCAAAACTTAGATGGGTGTATGGATTCTACGGAGTCGAACAAAATAGACAATGGCCTTCAAAAAAAAATAGACAATGCCATCCATCAGTCACTTGGCTATGCTTGGGATATATCTCCTCTTTCTTCACTTGTGCCATTTCATCGGCCCGCCAAATTTATGAGGACTACGCCACTACATATATCTTTTAGACGAGTATTAGTTGGGGATAATCTCACTCATTGGCATAGTATGTTAGCCAAAATTGTTCATTTCAATTTATCTGATGAGAGAGATATATTTAGTTGGAGTTTGAGTCAGAGTGGACAATTCACTGTCCGATCTATGTATCTATACATGATGAATCTGAGCACTCCTTTCTCTCACAAATTGATTTGGAAATTAAAAATTCCTCTAAAGATCAAGATTTTTCTTTGGTACCTTCAAAAAGGTGTAATATTAACAAAGGATAACCTTGCATAACGCAATTAGAGTGGTAGTCAAAAGTGTTGTTAGTGCAATTGCAATGAAACAATCAAACATCTCTTCTTTGATTGGCAGCATGCAAAACTATTTGGAGGATAGTTAATATTGCTACCGGTTTACCCCTTCCTTATTCTATTTCCCATATGCTGGGAAATTGGCTAGCAAGGGTTGATCTAAAAGAGAGAAAAACTATACTAGTAGGGGTGGCGGCTCTATGTTGGGCCATCTGGCGTTGTCGAAATGATGTGGTTTTTGATAATGTCAAGTATTCCTCCTTTATGCATGTTGGTTTCAGGGAAATGTACTGGCTGCGGTTTTGGGCTTTGCTCAGCGTGATGAGACAAAGGAGACACTTCGTTCAGCGAGTTTAAATATGGAGATTGTTGCCATGAATATCTTCGCGAAGAGCGGGTGGAAATTTAATAATAGACTTTGTCTTTAATTTGTTTTCTTTGAGATCAGCCAGGGAGCTGAAAGTTTTGTAATAAGACACATTGAACGCTATGTGTGAAAACGCAGAGGCAGGAAACAACTTCCATTTTCTAAAAAAAAAAAAATCGGCCCGCCAGGCTTTGGAAGCTGCTACTCCGCTCCAGCCGTGAAGGCGATCTACCAGTTGCTGATTAGAGTCATAAAACTGTTTTTGATATCTGACAGGCTCAAGAGATAAGAAAAGGCTTCTATACGAAAATGCTTTTGTGAGGCTCTGAAGAGATTCTTGTCTTGCCTCAAATGCGAACACCTTGTGCCAGCCCACCCACAAAAGAAATCTTGCACCTCACTTCGATAAAATCTTTTTTTTTGGTTTTACTAATTACCAATCATTTGCGTCATTCGTGTAGCGAATGGTGAAACCATTACGCGCCGTCTTTCCATGATCGTCTTCAGGCTTCAGCCATTGCCGGAGCAAGGGAGGTTAGTAGGGTGACCATGGGCAGCATCTTGTAGAGCTCAGGGCGACCTGCAGAGGCTGGAGGTGGTGGTCCTCCTGAGCGCGCTCATCCTGGCGGCCCTGTAGCAGAGCGCGAGGAGGAGGAAGCAGAGGTCGCGCACGAACCCGCGCCACTCGACGACGACCCCTTCGCGCGCGCGCCGTAGCCGCCGGAGGCGAAGGATACGAGGCTGGCGATGACGTCGGGCGCGCCTTTGCCGAGCGAGGGCAGCGTGACGCCCGCGAACGGATAGCGGCGGGGGGCGTGTTCTTGCCGGGGACGCCAACCCCGGGGTGGTCGCTATTCGAAACAGCGACCACCCCGAGGGTCAGGGAACCGTTGGATGGGACGTGTGCGGACTGAGTCAACGCGGATAACTGAACTCACTCCCCTCCGCCCTCCTCGCTCCAGCCACCGTTCCGTTCTCCTCGACGGGCGCGACTGCATGCAGTGCAGGCCGCGTGTTCTCTTCTGTTCTCGCCAGGCTCGTCTCGTCGGTCGCGCCACCCAGACGGGCCTCGTGCTCTGGCTCCTCGTCAACGCCACCGGCCGCAATGCCAGCTACCGTGCCGCCATCTGGGCGCTCAACGTGCTCAATACGTACCGCCGCCAAGATCGTCGAGACGACCCAGAGCAGCCACCGCGACATGTCCGTCTAGCTGGTCACCATGCAGGGGTAAGTCCAGTCGGTGGTCACCCTCCACCAGGTTTACAAGTGCATCGATCGCAAAGGTAACCGATGGTACTATTACTAATAGCTTGATCACGCATCAACATCATCGCCCCGGCCGCCACCATCCGAGTACTCGAAGAAATCGATCTCGTCCTCGTCATTCAACTCTATATCCGCCGGCGTCTTCCAGCCGACCACTCGGATGCTGCCGTCAAACAGGAACGTGCCGGTGCCGTAGCTGACGTCGGGCGCCTTGGCGTAGTACTTGTCCATGAGGGCCTGAAGCTTATCAGTCGTCCTCATGGTGTGGAAGACCCGGCGATCGTGCTGGTCCAGAACCTTGAGCGTGATGAGCTCGGCCTTGATGACCACCTGGCCCTGCTGCTTCATAAATCATAACCATGACAGTTGAATATTAGTAGACATAGGGCCAAGTTTCAACTATACTGAGGGCCACAATTGATCCTGATCATCTAAACAAGCACAAGATCCTAACCGGAACTAATCTATGTGCAGGTTACCGGATATACAGCAGTGTTTAAATGGCTAACAATTACCTGCAGCCGCAGCGACATGCCGGCTGATCCCTCGTAAGCGCTAACCTTCCCAAGTTGCCCGGCTAGTTGGATCCAAGTACTTCATGTGCAATGTGCTTATATAGGGCTGCATCGTGGGTCAGTTTATTGATACTGCAGACTGCACGTTTCAGCTGCCGCGTCAGTAATTGTGTTCCGAGTTCGAAGCGTCCGGGGCAGAGATATGGAGTGGTCATTTCTGTTCACAATCGCAGTAATTCAAGCAAGAGACGCCACGCGTTCGGTGCTTCGGCGTATCCACTGCAGGTCTGCAGCATCCGTGCATTTCGAACAACCAGATTTTTTTTTAGGTTACAAACAACCAGAATTTGTTGGGCTGGACACTGCAGCTCGGTAGAGCCTTATGGCGAGGCCCGGCGGCGTGACCAAACACCGGCCCATTGCACAACGAATCCAGCACAAAGCATAAATTCATCTCTTTTATTTTTTCTAAAAAAAGGAATATGTATTAATATTAGAACGTGTGCACATATCAGATAACGAAACCATGGTACAAGATCGATTTGTCTTAGAAACAAATTCTGAAAGGACCTCACAAAGAGAACATATCAGCTGCACAAAAAATATTTGGTGCACATGTGCACAAACTTTTTAAACCGTAAGATCTAAATTTAATGGCCTGAAATATTGGAAGTTTGAAAAGTCTCGATCATAATTTTAGCAACCATAAATCTAAATTGTATGGATGTATGGATTCTACGGACTCGAACAAAATAGACAATACCATCCATTAGTCATAACTGGGGTTCCGCACGATTCAAGCTGTCTGGCGAGTATTCCAGACAAAACGAATGGCAAGTTCGCATCTACCATGACAATCGGAGTTGCAATCGACAATATAATCGTGTTCGTGAGATCTTTTCGTCGTCATAAGCACAAAGGAAGATTTTTTCCTCACCCCCCAAAAAATAATCTTTAGGCACTTTTGCAACACAGACCAACACTCAAGATGCAATCGCCAAAGTTTAAGATGGACAATAGTGCTAACGTAATTGGAGCTCATAAGGTAAGAGATCACGAACAAAGTGCGTGCGCGCGCATCGATCAGCTAGGCGTCAACGTCACCATCCCAGCCGCCACCGACCGCGTACTCGAAGAAATCAATCTCGTCCCCGTCCTCCAGCTCCATATCCGCCGGCCTCTTCCAGTCAACGACCCGGATACTGCCGTCGAACAGGAACGTGCCGGTGCCGTAGGTGACCTCGGGCGCCTTGGTGTAGTACTTGTCCGTGAGGGCCTGGAGCCTGTCGGTCGTCCTCATGGTGTGGAAGACCCTGCGACCGTGCTGGTCAAGAACCTTGAGCGTGATGAGCTCAGGCTTGACGACGCCATGCCGCATCATATAATATTGATGATCCAAAGGAGTTCAATGTTTCGCCGTGACCCTCACAGGGATCTGTATTTATATAAAAAAAAAAGAACCTTTGGTTGGCAGCCAGCCAGCCCAAAGAATTTCTTAAGGTAGGAGCTAGCGAACCCGGGCCGGTGCAGTGAGAACGCAGTCTTCTGACCGGTTGGCCGCGAGAGTGCTGGCAGGGATCTGTATTTATAGTGTACAAGGCCTTTGGGTAAACATTATCGTGACAAGGCGTCAGATCGTGACTAAACGAAGTACAAGATCCTAATCGTATCAATTGATTGTTAGAAATACCCTAACCGTATCAATGGTATCCTAGCTAGCATAATCTATGTGCAGGTCACGGATTTACATCAACGTTTACATAGATAACAATCACCTTCGAAAGTCACCTACGTTTCTCGTTGGGTCCAAGTATGTGCAATGTGGTTATACAGGGAATGAACGTCTATACCAATCCCGGGGGCATGCTTTTACAAAGTTTCAAGTTGATTCAAAAAAAAACTGAGTCAACTTTAAAAGGTTTCAGATCAATTTTTGAAAGTTTCAAATCAATTTTAGAAAGTCTAATTAGAGTCGATTTTCAAAAAATTAACTCGGATATGATCGATCACCTTCTCCATCTCCAACCAACATCGACGGGTGCGTCGCTCCCTTCACGGTTGAGGGCAGTCCACCTCGTCCTGTGCAGCAGGCAGCAGCCACGGGTCGCTATACATTGACGGCAACGTTGGTGGTGCAACAAGGAGGGCTTATCGTGGCGACAGTGCACTGCGTGGTGAGCTCCAACATTGATAAGAAGGGAGCTGGCTCCTATCTAGATCGAGATGCGGGAGAGGAGGGGGCATGAAGCGGTTGTATAGTAAAAAGGTTAAATAGAATTAAGAAAGAGAGCATTGGCCAACAAGTAGCCATCGAGCATGATGAAATGATTGTAGATCGGTTTGAGTATATTGCAACCTAGCTGCATGGTTCATTAATTTGTTGCATAAGTATTTATCCCAAGTTTGAAGTGGCAGAAATATGAAGTTAAGCCATGTATGCACCACCACAGTCTCACCAGCATATATGCATACGGCATGTTGCCTTTTGGAAACAAAGACCATGGATGTAGTATTTGCCAAGTATGAGTGGAAGTTTAACACAAATTAAAAGATCAATTGTTTGCTTTATTTCTGCCACTTAATTGGCTACATGTTGTGCTTGCTGTGATGTAGATGGAGCATACTCCTAGATGAAAAACATTGTATTCATAATTTATTAATCAAATACATCTAGAATATAGATGCTGGGATACTTTTATTTAGAGGTTGGGAGGATTTTATTTGCTCTATAAATAGATTCTCTCTTTATATTAAGAATCTATTTTGTACATTTTTGACAACCGAGCTTGGGTACATTTTTTTGTTTGTGTCTTTTTTTAATTTTATTTTTTGCTCGTTGAGTTGGGTAGTTTTTTTTTTTTACGATTACATATTACAACTTAGACACTCATAACACACACTCACCTTATGAAAACATGTACGCAACTCTACCTCTATGAGCATTTTTTTTGAAGCAACCCCTATGAGCATTTTCGAAGACAGAGACGGCAAATGCTCGACATCGACGAAGTCATCACTGGTGCTTCACCGTCATGGGAGTGTCATCTACCACTAAAAGCACTATTCACTCACACGAGGAGTCAAATTCATAACTTCAGGTGCTACTAAGGCTTTTGTGACCACTAGACTAGAGTAGATAGCTGAGTAAGGTCGGGTTTGCAATTGACAAGGCTTGGCTGTATGACCAGACCTCAGCCCATTGCACACGAATCAAGCATAAAGCAACATATATTTTTTTGCACTTCGTCCTTTTTTTTTCCAATATCGATCTATTTTAGTACTCCTATGTTTTACTAGTAACGGACCTGTTCCTCCGTTCTCTCTAAAGAAACGATTCCACCATTTGACCCGTGCATGCACTCAAACGTCGTACACTGTGACTTGAAAATACTACTCCCTCCGTCCTAAAATAGTTGTCACCAGACATCATGTTTGACCTTTCGTCTTATTCAAAAAAATTATTTAAATATAAAAACAAATATGTCATGATTAAAATATATTTAATGATAAACCAAATTATAAAAAAATAAATAAGTTAAGCACAAAAAAATTGAATAAGACGAGCGGTCAAAAAAGTCAACAGTGACAACTATTTTGG
>LAPY01000235.1:198810-210040 GCA_000970635.1 Eragrostis tef
GGCCCGCCACTCGCTGCTGCCGTGCGCCCGTGCCGTGCCTAGCGACCACCAAGCGGCCAGCGAGGCTCCGCAAACACGCAGACGCAGGCATGCTCACTGGCGCACGCGTGCACGCGATGAGGCCCTTCCTGCTCACGCCGGCCTCGGCGCCCGCCGCGCCGTCAACGCTCTCGCGCCTGCTTCGCCCGTTGCACCTACAAAGCCGCAACAACCTCCGTCGCGTCCACGCCGCTTCCAGTCCCCATCCGCCGAACAACCGCACCGCCTCATCACTGCACCTCCGCAACCGCTGCGGACGCTTCTTCGCGACCTCCTCCTCGTCCTCCCAGGTTCTAATCGCCTCCCCGCCCCGCCCCGCGCCCCGCGCCGCCCACCTCTCGTTTAACCAGTTTCAGTTGGTTTCGGGCCACGTGTTCGATCAAATGTCTCTGAGGCGGTGATTGATTTGGCTGATACCTGTTTCCTGGTGCTTGTCTGCGTAGCAGATGGCGGCGCCTGCCGATGCCCCTGGCGGATCCGCAGATGCCTTCGAGGTGATCCGCGCTCACCAGGTGCCTCCTTGACCCGAGGACAATAACATTAGCAACTTTAATTAAGCAAATATGGTGTTTCGGACCGTGGAAGTCAAATTGATTCACCCAAAGCACCTGCTATTCACTTGAATTAGGCTTGCTTAGTTTGGTATGGTTATTTGTTCTACAAACAGCAAAGGAAGAAAGACGCCGATAAAAATTATATGCAAATGCTTCCTTTACAATAACTAAAACTTACACGAACTCATGGGGTTAATATGTTGCGTCTCTTGAATACTAACATCCATCGGTAGTACTTACCCAAACCTTAAAAATCCCAACAAGATATTTGATTGATCCATGAATCAGTACATGGCAACAGTCAAAATGTTTTTGGATATTGATTTTAATTTCCTTGTCTTTAGATCGCACTTATTCACAAGATTCTTATAATTATAGGCAAAAGCTGCTCGTCTTCCTCCAGTTGAAGAAATACGAACGATTCTAGACCGAAGTGTCAGGGGTGTTCTTGCCACCCATTCTCAGGTATACTGTGACTATAAGTGCAACAACTAATGATGTTGTATTTGCATGTTTTAATATACAAAACTTCATCAGTGTTTTTTCCCAGTTATAGCTTTGTATACTTTTGTAGAAGATAGTGAGCCGTGAGCACTGGATAATTTGAAGAGCCAGACCCAATTTTCATGGAGAACTTTATTGTGTATTGAAACTCGTTATTTTCTTTGTAATGTCTGATGAATTCCACTTTTCACTGCAATGTCAGCACATGCTTATTTTGATACCTCTCACATATTCACTGGGGCATGATATGAAAGTTTTTATCATGTCATAATTGTAGAGATTGCCTTGTTCAAGTATGGGCTTTCCCTCTTGGTGAGATGTGAAGGTTTTTAATTTGAGAAACAAGCGAATAAAAATTATGGATTTCTTTTATTTCCTTCGTCAGTTAGTTGATTAAACAATGGTTAGAGCTTCGACGGAAGTAAACTTCAGGGACTAGGGCATTGTCTAACAGCTATTCTGTTTACAGGAGCATGCTGGTTATCCATCTGGTTCAATGGTTGATTTTGCTTGTGATCAGGATGGTTCACCCATACTAGCAGTTAGTAGTTTAGCAATTCATTCAAAGGTAAGATAGTTTTACCCTTTCAGAAAGAAATTAGCATGGTAGAGCTAGCTGTATTTACCTTTTTATCTCCATCATGCATGGAACCCCTCTGTTGGAATACAGTGCTCTGCAGTTGCAGTATGGTAGAGCAATACACACAACATAAGAGTTAAAATGCCTCAAACATTTGGTACCACTACTGGGCCTTACACAATGACACTGAGAACACTTATCAGCACACATGTTGACAACTTTGACATGCAATGTAATATGTATGGGCATGTGAATACTGCGCTGCCAGAAGTTGTTATTTGAATGGAATTACATCCTACCTAGACTCACCAAATGCAGGAAGTACTTGTAAATGTATTTCTATTTATCATTCTCCTTTTTTTTTTGTTACCATTTTACAGAATCTCTCTGGAAATCCTAAATGCTCCCTTCTCGTAGCCAAGGACCCCGAGGACAGAACAGATACTGTTATAACTGTTTACGGTGACGCTGTCCCTGTAATTCACTTGCTCTTTTCCTTCCTTGATCACCCATTGTATTGATACTATCATTATTTTCCCTGTTCATTTCTGTAAAAGAACATTGCTAAGTCATAATGTGATGTTATTTAACTTCATTTAAAATTTCTAATTCAAAGGTTTCCGATGAAGAAAAGGATTCAGTTAGAAGCGCATACCTAAGAAGACATCCTGAGGCATTTTGGGTATCTTCTCAACATCATTACTGTTTCTGTCACTATTTTGTGGATTACTTATTATTGATAAACTTTGCCAAATAAAGGTTGACTTTGGTGACTTCAGTTTCCTGCACATCAAACCAAAAGCTGTGCGTTATGTATCTGGTGTCGCAACTGCTATCCTTGGCTCTGGAGGTATTGACCTTTTTTTGTATGCATTAGAGGAAAAATATACTGAAAGAGGCCTTGTAATCCTTTCCTTTACAAGGATCGGAATCATCATTAGTTATTTTCTTGCATCCATGTTCTTGTGTTACTATCTTATACTCTACCTCTTGTATTTTTACTGCTAGAACTATATTTTTTGACATGTCTGTATTTAAGTCTTTTCTGCAAATTTGATATAAGAAATAATTTGGCGATGGCGGTGCCTGACATGTTAAATTATTTTTTACATCCTCAGAATTCAGCGCTGCTGAGTACAAGGAAGCAAAAGTTGACCCAATATCTCAATTTGCATCTCCTGTTACAGTATGTGTGCATTCGTTTTTTTTTAAGTTCCATATGTATTTAATGGACTTAAAATGCCATCATCGTGCTTATGTATGTGCACTGCAGAGCCACATGAATAAGGATCATGCTGATGATACAAAGCTCATCGTGCAACACTCGACAAATGTTAAGGCAAGTACACAATGAGTCATACTGGCACATTGTTGAGTCTTGTAATTTCACTATAGAACATATCACATAAAGCAAATTGTTTATTCAGCATGTTTTGTTTTTCAGCAGGAGCTGTGCTCTGTTGTTTATTCTGTAACTCCATATATATCGTCATTAAGTGTTGTAGTTTGGAAAAATGAATATGTTGCTGTAGCTTTCTTGTCCATTTGCACCATTCAAGGTGCAAACATCATTCAGAGCTAGGTTTGTGTGCAAATGTTGGCTAGAGAAAACAGCGGCACAATCAATCAAACTTATTGCCAGGGATTGTAACAATTTAGTTAGTACTGGATTACATGTATGCCCTAACGGTATTCTGGAATCTGCAATTGATATTGCTGTATTGATTTTCAAGATACTATAGATTTGTATCTATGATTCTTTCGTAAGAACTTGTATCTATAATTTTATTACTCTAATATATCTCACAGTATCTCCATTTCACTATTACACTTCGACCAAATATCCCTTTCAAACATATTGAGGGATGACAGACATGAATTGTTTCAGGTGGAGTTTGCTTACATGCTGGATCTGGACAGCCTTGGTTTCAACGTGAAGGTAGTGCTTTATAAACGATGCCTTGAACTCCATCCAATTTTATTTTGATGTCGTTAGGACATGATGTCTAGTGCAAATTTGCACTAAGTTTTGTGTCCGAAGTACGACAAAACAAAAACGGAGGTAGTACTTCATAAATATCACAATTGTTATCCTGGAAAACCTTCCAAGTTCCAATTCGGCCAATGTTCAGTACCGAGATGACACATCTAATTTCAGTGTTAACATAATACTTGAAAGTAAAAAGATAAAAACTGTAAATTCAATGTTTTGTTTTGCCTACGCAGTTCGAATTAATAATCATATGTCAAATTTGTGGCACCATATTTTGACCTGAAGGCTCCCTTCTTTTTTGTGCTCCATGTAATGACATTTATTATGTTATTATCTTATAATTATTTTTTATGTTTCTAGTGAGCTCTGCTCTCCCCTATTATAGGAAACCCAGCACATTTGTAAGATTCTGATCTCCACTTTTCTACTGTTCAGGCTGGTTATGATGGAACTACTTTGAAGTTGCGCATTCCCTTCCCTCGGCAGGCGCAAGACAGGAAGTGAGTTCTCCGATCCTCACTCTTAACTCTCTTTGCATTATGCTTTGACGCATGCTCATTTTCTGTTACATAGTGCGATATAATTGCTATGCTTTCTTTGTGGTTTCTGTTCATTTGGAATTGAACATGTTGGCATTTTATCTTCCTTTCCATGTATGCTCTTGCCAGGTCCTTTCGTTTAGTTGTTGGATTTTTTATTTATTTTCTGAGCATTTGTTTACTAAGAACTTCAAAATTTATAATATCCTAATAATCATTTAAATTTATCCTTGAGCTGTGGTTACTTCTGAATACCCACTTGACCAGCTTTCTAAAATAACTCGATATGCTTGTGCAGAGACGTTAAGACACTTATCGTGGAAATGCTCCAAGCTGCAAAAGCCTCATCTTCACATGCTGAATGACTTCGTTGTTCTGGAAGGTGATAGATTTGCCGGTGTAATGTAAATGAAAGAAAGAAGAGCAATAAGAGCTCTTAGGTGAATATCGAGCCACAGAAAATTCATGGTTTGATACATCGCCTTCTGTGTATATAACAATTATCAAAGAACGCTTCTGTTGAAAGTCATGAACAATTACTCTGAAGACGGACGCTCCATGCAATTCTTTTAAACAGACTGTTCATCAAACAGAGTTTATCTTTTATTGGAAGGCTGTCTGCCAATTTTTGAGCCGATTGCTTGCCAAGACGTTGAAAGAGAAGTATGGTGTCGGTCGCGGGGGAAGACAGGCACGAAGCGTATTGCCTCACAATAAATCTCAACCAAGGAAAAATTCGACGTTAAATATTTTCTAATTTGTAATTCCCATCTCAGTTTTAAAGAAATAGAAAGATTGCCATCACAGTTAATGAGAAAAGAAAGAAGAATGCTAGATTGCAAATAGGATTGGAGAAAAAGGAGAAGAAAAACGCCGCATTTCTTCGAAGGGCTCACAAACAACGCCGCTTGCACACTTCCGATCCATAGGAGGACCCACCGGTCAGTGACAGTGACGGTCCTCTGACGCTGAACGCCTGAACCCCGCACGGCTGCACAGTACACATTCCTTCCTCCCTGAGAGAGCAACCGCGGCAGCCGAGCAGCGGCGAGCGAGGCGAGGAGCCGGAGCTCGCTGCTCGCGTGGACGAGATGGAGTACAGAAGAGTCAAGGACCAGGTAAACCCGCAACCCTAAATAAATGTTATCGGGCACCAATGCCACCGGGTCTTTTAGATTAGATCGTTAACCTTCGCGGCACTGGTCTTTGTTTTCTAATTTCCAACTGCTTGGCCTATCTCCGTAGGGTTCCATAATTTTCAGTTGCTGGAATGCGAAGTTTATCTCACCCGTCAATCAATTTTAGTTTTGATAATGTCTGCGCGAGCAATTGAAATTCGGGGGTGGTAGCTAAATGCCCAGCTCGGATTGGCTGAATGGGCTTCGCTGCTCGGATTTTGGTGCTGACTGAGCTTCACATTGTCCACACAAGGTCAAACTCAGCTGAAAATATGATGAATCAATCGGTAGCATCAGTTCCTTTTGGTCAGATTGACCTGCTTGAGTGGGTTTTCTGGTCATGAACTGTGTGCATAGTTGGACTTAGGAAAAAATACCTTAATGTGACTCTATAAATTGCTGAGCAATGCAGATAAATTCAATTGTTCTCGTCTGGGTACTATGACCTGTTCTCCGCTTCTCCCTGTAACTATTGATTCTGGTAGATAAGTTGTCAGTAGTAGGCGAGTGCTTATTTGACCAGCCAATTTTCCCTATTCTGTTTGGCTGATAGTCGAACATCAATGATTGGACATGTCAATGTTAGTTTATAACTTTCACATCAAAAAAGTTTGTTCGTGATCAACAAATGGCAGATTCACATTTTGCTATTTGCCAGTAACTATGTGACTGCGGCATTGCTAGTCACTCACATGCTAGTCGTGTCTTTGGACCCTAGTGCCTTCTGTTCCTCCTATGTTTGGTAAACATAAACTGGGAACTATTTGTTCCTGTTATTCTGTTAATCTGGACTATTCCAGCATGGTTCGAACATTTGATTCAATTGAACTTTATCCTGCTCTGCTTATCTTGTTGATGTCTTCCATTGAACACACAACTTGCTTTCCTGTATTTGTTTAAATATATGCATACAATAGTCTTGTATTTCATCTACAAGTCTACAATGCGTGCACTGACAAGTTGTGTTTTTCCTGCACCAAAGGAGAGTGATGATGTATCCCAGAAGGATTTAGAAAGCCTTAATAGCAGGTCTCTTTCTAACGGTAAGCTCTTGGTTCATTATGAAAATGTTCTTTTTTGAATTTTTCAATATTCTGTTTTGTAGAGGTTCACCTCATTTAATGTGTATATCATTTACAGCTTCAGCAGCCTCGAGTCTGAGTACAGGAGGGACGAAAGGCAAGAATAGTTGGAAGCTCAAGTAAGACTTTCATATTAGTAATTTCTTGCAGTCATTGTATTATATGTACTCTTTCTGAAAATTAATTGATTTGTTGCCAACATCTTCTGGCAGGTTCATTGTCACACTTGCATTGACATTACTAACAAGTTCCCAGGCAATTTTGATTGTGTGGTCGAAAAGAGCTGGAAAATATGAATATAGTGTCACAACAGCAAATTTTTCGGTGAGGAAAATATATGTGTTCTCTCTCATTTTACAGATACCATCAGAATATGTTCTCTTGATACCTTGGTGTGGTCACGCAGTTCTTTCTCTGTTTCTAGGTGGAAGCCTTGAAATGTCTATTGTCACTTGTGGCCTTGTACAGGACATGGAACAGTCAAGGCATTACAGAAGATAATAGGTGGTTATGTTAGTATAGTCCTTTGTATGATTATGTAATGTATGTGATATTCTTCCTACGCTCTAGAAATTTGGTTTTGTTATTTTCAGGTTAACTACGTCATTTGATGAAGTTAATGTTTACCCCATTCCTGCTGTACTCTACATGGCGAAGAACTTATTGCAAGTATGTTCATTTGCCCAGTTCTTATGTGTTAAGATTTTTTTTTTGCATATACTACAGTATTGAAAACCAAATAAAATCTGACCATGATGCTGCTCCTTGTGCCTTTCAGTATTATATATTTGCATACGTGGATGCACCAGCTTATCAGATACTGAAGAACCTGAATATTATTAGCACTGGTGTCTTATATCGTATCATTCTTAAGAAAAAGTAAGATTTCGTTTTCCTTTCGTGATATTTACCTTGTCTCATAATCAGCTGGAAGTGTTGTTTTTTCAATTGTGCTTTACTTAGTTACGGTAGTTCTGGAACTTGGAATAGATGGTTTCAATAAAAATTTTCCTTTTATTAGTTGGGATATCACTATGTCATTGGGTTTAGCCCTAGCCCCCTTTTGTCCATTTTGAAGCCTCTGTTATGATGTTGGATGCTAAACCTTGTGAAATGCATTATAATACTATGAAGAAAGAGTATCTGTAGGCATGAACCTGTCGTCGAGTGAAGTATTTACCTTAAGGAATCAGCGGCAAAATGGACCATTCATCCTAACTATATGAAACTCCAAGCCTGACCCGCATATTGTTTCAGAAAATAGATTGGGTTAGTCTAACATCACCTCATCTCGTATAAGCTTTACAAGAATGCAATCATCCCACTCCGAAATTGGGAAAGGGTGGTCTCTGGAATAAAACACCTTGTCAAATGATATAACTTATCTACTGTGTTTAGCTTCTATAGTCTCTTATTCAACTGTGCAACAGATTAAGACCTACTAAATGTTCTATGACCTTACTAGCTTCCTAGTTGACTGTCACAACGCAGCTTTTTTCCTCTTTCTTCTGAGTGAACAGAAGGGACAAGCACTGATTTTCTTTTCTCGTCATTCCTTCAAGACACTTGAGCCTTTTCTTCACCAGCATCTCTTTTTCACTCTAATCTTGCATGGTGCAACTTCAGGTTGAGTGAGATTCAGTGGGCTGCATTTATTCTTTTATGTGCTGGCTGTACTACTGCTCAGCTCAATCCCTCGTAAGTACACCATGTTTTTTTCCTAATTCTTTGAAGTTCTTTTTTCTCATTTGTCCACATATCATGGTTAACTAACAGAGCTACAAGCTGTCATTTCCAGGTCAGACCATGTACTTCAGACTCCTATTCAGGGTTGGGTAATGGCAATTGTGAGTCTAGCAGAAAAAAGAATCAATCTTGATATGCTGCACGAAGTGTTTAGCTCAAATATCTTGATGTGCTATTTCTATTTTTGCAGGTGATGGCTCTTCTAAGTGGTTTTGCTGGTGTATATACAGAGGTATGTTAAATGTCCATATGTATCTCATTACATTTGTTATTAAACTTCCAATGAATTTCTTCAGGAGCTTGATGTGTTTCTTCACCTTTTGAATGATGCAGGCTATCATCAAGAAACGTCCTTCAAGAAATATCAACGTGCAGAATTTTTGGCTATACGTTTTTGGGATGCTCTTCAATTTAGTTGCCATTTGTGTTCAGGACTTCGATGCTGTCATTAATAAGTTAGTGGTGATGAGTGCTTCACTTTATGTCACATGTATCTTACAGTTTGTGATACTGACCACTCAATTTTTAATGTGTTACCTGATGCAGAGGCTTTTTCCATGGCTACACGTTTATTACAGTTTTGATGATTCTCAACCATGCACTAAGGTACTTAGGTGGATCATACCGATTGTTTTTCTGTTGTCCTTTGGGACCTCCATGCTTCCCTTTTCAATTCAGACTTACATGATTTATGTTTGCTTCACAGTGGAATTGCAGTATCAATGGTGATGAAGTATGCTGACAATATCGTCAAGGTACATGCAAAAATGTGTTTCAGTTACATACATGCAATGTTTTTTTTCAGTTACATCTCCTGCAAGGCGAACAGTTTACTTATGAACTTTAACAGCTTCAAGGATAACAAATGATGTCTTTTTCTGCAAAAGGCATTGACTTTAGCCATTCTATTACGGTATTACCTTGTTTGGTCCCTATTGAGATGCCTGTTCGTATTCGTTTAAGTGGCAGCCTGTAATTATAACCTTAGATGTCCTCATCAAATATTTGCGCTCCACTATTTTCCGTTTAGAGGAGAGTGTATATTGTTTTGCTCTTTGCAGATAAAATATCTAATATAATTATGAATTGCGACATGAGATTCACAGATTCTTTTCAACACCATCGCTATTGCGGCTTACTTGCATAGTTATGTCATATAATATTTAGGTAACACCTAACAGAGGTCACATTCAGTATCCAATAATAGGAGAACTCATGTAGTCATGTGACTGGTGGACAGAACTATTTTCCAAAAATGAAAAAAAAATGCTTGCATATTCCATAAATAGTCCAGAACTGTAGAAGCAGGACTACCATAATTCATCAGTCCGGCATCTAGATTTCAAACATTCTGACAGAACTTTCTAAATTCTCTATATTTATCCGGGCATACCATGACCTTTCTGTAGTACTATGAATATACAAAGTGCCTAACAATTTGCACGTGCATACACACAGGTGTATTCTACTTCAGTTGCAATGCTTCTTACAGCAATAGTGTCCGTCTTCTTGTTTGGCTTCCATCTGTCCCTTGCATTCTTCCTCGGATCTACGTAAGTGCTGATGGAAATGTAGATACAGCTGGGCTTGGTCAGATATTTGTAACCCATGGTAGTCGAACAACCATTTGCTCATTTTTGCAGGGTTGTTTCCGTCTCGGTGTATCTACACTCTGTTGGGAAGCCACAGCAACAGAAATAGTTTTTTCTTCAGCTCCAGAAGCTGGCAGTCGAAGCATGATGCTGCAAGTCAGAATGATTCTTGAGCAGTAATACTGTGGTCGTTGCATATAAATGCAGAGGGAATACATTCTTGGTCGATCATAATGTTCTGCAATCAAGTTTTGTAACAGCCAAGCAGTTGATATGTGCAGCTTAAGCATATTGCTTAGCCGTGTGTGGATGGCGTTCTGCTTTTCTTTTGATAATTGCTGTGTAACCTCTAACTATGTAAGGAAATGAAGCACTGTCATCCTTTTCAACCATATATATTTTGAGTAAAATGCTAAAAGCAGCGGAAAGTTCCATGAGCCCTCTTGCTTTGTAATGAAGAATTCTTGATACATTCTCTGGTTACAATTCGTTACAGTTTTGTATCATAGGAGAAACGATGGAGCTTGATTTGCAGCACTTGTGTTTGCAGTAACAACAAGGGCGTCCCTACTATTGAACTTGTAGCTCTGGCCGGATGTCTTCTGCCGGTTACTAGGATGGACCTGTATAACAGAGAGTCTCACCAAGTATGTGGCTTTGTAGTCGGTGGATAAACGTACCTCGGACAAACTCGGCAAGCAGTAACATATCTCGAACGTAGTTTAAAGCCGAGTCCCGTACTCCATCCAGAAGCTTTAGAACCTTCGACTTGTTCATCTCCAGTTCGATAACCAATGTCCAAAGCTTATCCCAAGACGTCGTAGCAACGCGGGACTCCACGTACATGCACTGCTATAAAAACAGCATCCCGTTCGTGACTTCAGCAACATCAATCAACGCGTACGTCGATCCGGAGAGTTTCGTCGATCGCCGCCATGGAGACCAGCTGGGTCCTCGTCGCCGGCGCCCTCTTGCTCCCGCTCCTCCTCATCCTGCTTCGCCACACCGCAAAGAATCGCCGGCTGCCTCCCGGCCCACCGTCCGTCCCGCTGTTCGGCAACCTCCTGTGGCTCCGCCACTCGGCCGCGGACGTGGAGCCCCTCCTCCTGCGCCTCTTCGAGACGTACGGCCCCGTGGTCACGCTCCGCCTGGGCTCCCGCCTCTCCGTGTTCGTGGCCGACCGGCGCCTGGCCCACGCGGCGCTGGTCGGCCCGGGCAGCGGCGTGGCGCTGGCCAACCGCCCGCGGGCCGCCACCAGCTCGCTCCTGGGCGTGACCGACAACATCATCACCCGCGCCGACTACGGGCCCGTGTGGCGCCTCCTCCGCCGCAACCTCGTCGCCGAGACGCTCCACCCGTCGCGCGTCCGCCTCTTCGCGCCCGCGCGCGCCTGGGTGCGCCGCGTCCTCATGGACAAGCTGCG
>LAPY01000235.1:229266-245654 GCA_000970635.1 Eragrostis tef
TCGGCTCCGGCGCCGGCGGGGCCACCGGCTGGGTGGGCGCCGGGTAGGAGTAGTACGGCTCCGGCGGGTAGGGCGCGGGGTTGGTGTAGGGTGGGTACGCCTCGCCGTAGTGGGGCGGCGGCGGCTGCTGCGAGTAGGCCGGGGCGGAGGGCGTCTGGCGTACTGGTGCGGGTAGTAGTGCCCGCCCGCGGGGGCGGACGCCGCGTAGTCGCCGCTGACGTGCTGCATCGCTTGCGGTGGATCGATCGCTGACGATGGTGGCGGCGTCGTCGAGGAGGCGGCCGGCGATTTTTGATTCGATTCGCTGCTTCGCGTTCGTTGCACGGGGAAAGGGGGTCGAGGAAAGGAAAGAAGGTGGGGGTTGCTTCGCGACGGGGGAGGTTGACGTGTCGGTTCTGAGCTCGGTATTATTTTATTTGTTTTGGAGCAGGCCAGTGCGCGCTGGCCGTTTGATTTGTCCGGCGGGTGGGAGTGGACGGCGCTGATGATGCTGTGGTGGGCTCGGGTTCGCTTTTCGGGGGAGTTCGCCTGCCGCGTCGTGACGGCGGGGCCGGCCCGCTGATGGGCGGCCACCGTTGTGACAGGCCCATGAAACCGAGGGTCTACTTTCGGTCGGCCTTTTAACGAGGCGAAATTGGGCCAAATGCATATGGATGCCTCAACGAATTCAGGCTCATAAAACTAAGGCTCTACTTGCTTTCAGCCGTTCCTCAAAAAAAAAAAAAACTTGCTTTCAGCCTCTTGACACGCCGCGATTGGGCCAGATGCGTATTATGGATGCCTCAAGAATTCAGCCTTTCAGCCTCTTCTTCTTCCGATGAACTTTTAACGTTGCCTTCGTCAAACAGAAAAGTTTAATCGAGTTCAGCGGAAGAAACATTTTCTCCAGAATAAAAATTGAACCATTTCAATCTCTATGTAACATGGATACACAGTTTCCTTTTTGAAACAATGGATATACAATTTCAAAGAATCGAACGTACAACGCCACACCTAAACGATTCTACTGAGAAAAAAAATGAAAAATCACACTGTACCTATACCTAACCAGCAAATAAACAAACAAACACGAGGCGCTTGCGCTCTCCGCAACCTGTACAGCTTTCCTAGTCCTCCTCGGAATAGTAGACTTCCCCCTCCGACGAGGACGACATGGACCACGACGAGGACGAGGACGAGGAGGACCCCGAGAGCGACCGCCGGTAGTGCGCCGGGCACGTAGTAGTACTCCGGCAGCGGCAGGCAGAAGAAGGCAAAGAGGAAGTCGGCGAGGCGGCCGAGCTCCCGCGCCGGCGGCAGGAACAGCGCGCACAGCACCTCGTCGGCGCGCAGCCGCCGCCGCCCCGGCCGCCGCCGCCAGCACCGCCGCGCGGAACACCATTAGTTATTCCGCGGCGCCGCCTTGCTTTGCTTGGTTTCTTCCTGGCGCGTTCGTCCGGTGGACTCGGTTGGTCGGTTGCTCGCTCGCTCGCTCGCTTGGTTGCTTGCTTCGGCTATGTCGTGGCGTGCGGTGTCACCGGCGCGGGTTTTGGGGTTGCGTGGAGTGCGGGCGGGGAGTTTTTACGTGAGCGGGTGCCGTGAGGCAGGGGAACACGAGTGCGCCCGAGCCCGTGCAGGTGTTCGAGGTGACTGCCGGTCGTCGCATCCGCCGCCGCGCGGGAAGGCCCCCGGCGCTGCCGGTTTTGCTCTGGGTTTTTCCCGTGCGCTGCCGGGGGTGCGTGTTTGACTGTGCAATTGCAATTGCCGGGGGGCGTACAAAGTACGCGTAGCTGAGCCCGGTACGCGATCGTTCCTAGTCCAGGTCGAGCCGCCGTCCTAGCTGATGGAGCACTTCTCTTGGATCATTTCCGCGCTGACAGTGACATAGGCCGGTGCTGAGATGCACAGACCCATTTTAAAACCCGCACGTTGCAGCACGCTGTGCTATTCCCTCGGTCAACAGTATGTCACGAGTATACCGTCGATTGTCTTACCATTCTTCAGTGTCACTTTAACCGAGTAAAACCGGGTCCAATCGGCGAGCTGAAAGCAAACCCAACCGAGCAAGGTAAGAGAAGCGTGGCACTCCAACATATGAATCACGGCCAAGCTGACCCAATAAACATCTCTTCATATAGAACCTTCTATGATTATGAGATGTGTGCATCACCGCACACACCGTCACCACTCAAAACAGATTATGACAGTTAACATATGGCGTCCGCCAACCCTAGGCATATGATAAGACGGTAGAATTGGTAACCAGCCACATGAAACATTAGTTGTACCTTCCCTGACAATGATTGCCACATCGGTAGCAACCCAAGTGGATATCAGGATTGCTTGGCAAGTAAACTAGAAGTCAAACGATTTATTTAGAAACATTCTAGCCTAATCTGAATGGTCTTCCCACAGAACTTGCACGGGGAGAACTAACAACAAAGAAAATACGAATGCACGCTACCAATCTACATAAGCAATTGCCGGGGAAACCCCTGCCAGCGCTTGAATTATTCTGCGCTGGTCCAGTAGAATCGAATTTCTCCCCAGCCGATGCCGCATGGCTTCCTCCTACTCATGCAGAAAGCCTTTCTCCTCAAGATAAGTGACCACTTGTCCTGCCATGTCAGAAGGTGAAGGGCATACACCATCCACTTCCTTGATCTCAATCTGCAAGAAAAGCTAGATAGTCAACGCTTGAGGTCACAAACAAGTGGTTGTAAGCTGATCTGAAAGTAGGAAAGGTATCATGATAGACGGTGATTTAATTCTCATCCACAAAGCTTTAGTCTTTCCTCCCTTGAATCATTCAATTTGTTTATTCTTGTGGCAATGAAAGCAATCTAACATTACTACCTACCACTGTCCTTCCCTCAAAACAGCCACCTGGCCTTTACTTTGTCATTTGCAATTCAACAAGCCAAGCATGATGTTGATCCTACATTACTACTATTTTGTTGCAACATAAAAAAAAAGCGATAAATCACAAACTTCTTTTCCTAACTGAATTACACAGTTAAGCTTTACCAGCGTTTTAATATGGATCATAATAAAGCACTTACATTAAAAAACCTTATAGATGTCATTTTGAACATAGGCAGATAACAACAAATCTAGTCTGGAAATGTACCTCACAGTTTAATGGTGGCTCATAAGGGTCATCGATTCCAGTGAAACCTGCACAATACATGATTTGAGCTCAAAACATGGTTGAATTACACAAAAGTTAACATAACAGATTGAAGAAAGGTGACAAAAGGCGACTGACAAGGGATGGTAAAATGAAGAAATTCTGCTTAAAAGGGAAACATTTCAACAGAAAAGGTTCTACTCATGAGATAGATTAGCACAAGAATGAGAAGCAAAACCTTATGGGTTTTACATTAGATTTGCATTCCATTTCTCAACCAGATAAACAAAATGGTTTAAGGACGGGGGCAGCATGGATGCACCAACCTGGTTATTCCACATTACAAAGTCCACACTCGAAACAGACCAATAATTCAACTGTTTTTGGTTTTAGCATCAGAAATAATGCAACAAGACAAATGAGTAGCTAACTGCACAATGAAGACACTGACAGAATCTAACCTACAAAACGTGGTTGCACTCTTCCTAGGTTACACCATTACAAGTGCAGCCACGGAATCAAATTGAAGAATATTCCAAATGGTCTCATCTACACAGTATGCACCATCAAAATTTAAATCTT
Organism: Eragrostis tef; assembly: GCA_000970635.1. Classification (NCBI taxonomy): domain Eukaryota; kingdom Viridiplantae; phylum Streptophyta; class Magnoliopsida; order Poales; family Poaceae; genus Eragrostis; species Eragrostis tef. Next base: position 232,958 of record LAPY01000235.1, read on the forward strand.
GAATGAAAATTTGGAGATTTGTAAAGTAAGCATGTCTGTTTCTTTAGGTGCTGCCTTCCCAAAACACATACTCCCTCCGTTCCCGAAAGCTTGTCGCTCTGGCCACTTTCACAGATACCAAGGCGTTTTGCAAAATTACATTGTTGCCTTCGTACGACGCGTGAAGTGTCCAGTGGAATCGGGAACGCTTGCGATGCCAGGGGCCCCACCGCAGAACGCATCGCCAGAGGAGAGCCGCAGCGCATACGGTTTTCGTCTTCTCCGTCGCCTTCTCGTTGCCGCCACCAATCTCCACCTCGTCTGAGCTGAGCACAGGCCAGCCCCGCCGCCACCTAGCTCGCTGCCGCGGCGCCCATCTCCACATCGCCGCACAGGTCGCCACCGCAGAGCTCCGCCCAGTCGTCGCCCATCCCGACCCCGCCTGCGCTCAGCTCGCTGCAGCACAGCGATGCCCGGCCGCCCCCAGCTCCATGGTGACTGCGCAGCACCACGCCATCGCCGTGTAGCTGCCCACCGCGCGCCTACTCGCCTCTTCCCGAAGCTTCACGCGGGGCCGCCGATGGCACGAGCTGTGCGCCGCCTGCCGGAGCTTCCAACATGCCGCAGCTCGTCTCTTGTCCCCTTCCCTCATGTCGCGCGGCCGGCCGGGGGCACGCACCGGGAAGCTTTTATGCTAGAGCCACGATGCTCGTCTGCTGGCTGGGAGGGAATTTGAATGGAGATTGAGAAGATTTTTTTCCCTGGAGTGGTGAGAGAGAGGGAGAGAACGAGAAGATTTTTTTCCTTTTTTTTTGTAGCAAGATTTTTTCCCTCTTTGTGTGGATGAGGACGACGCATGATTACAGAGAATAAATTGCGCTGGGACCGGGAGCGGCAGGCGACAGCTATTTTGGGAAAACTGGTTTTGGCTGGAACGACAGCTATTGCGGGAAGGAGGGAGTATAAGGCAACTTGATTGGTGATATAATTAATTATTAAACCCAGAAGGTGACTCTAATCAGACCTAATAAACAAGACAAGATTATTGTTACAATTTATCTTCCTTTTGTACCTTTTGTTTTCTCTGGACAATCTACTAATTGAAGCATTAAGCATAAATCGAGCACTGTATGAAAACCTCACCCTTTATTTTTCCTGCACGAGCAAGCTTATAAAGACCCTTTGGATCCCTAGCTTCACACAACTCCAAGGACATGTTCAGGAAAACCTGCAAATGTTCATGGGTATTTGGGTAAATATTGTGAGATAGCTAAGTGTATGAAAGACAAACTGACTAAGCAGAATTCATTATACCTCAATAAAGCTATTATCAGACAACAATGCACGGCAAGATTCACGGTCTCTCCTGTATGGAGATATCAAACTTGCAATACAAACAAGGCCTGCATCTGCAAATAACTTGGCTACCTCACCTGCGAAATAGTTGAAACTCAATATCAAGAACATTTGACTGGAAAATACGAAATAACAGCACAATTATGAGCTAAGCAGACACATACCAACTCTCCGTATATTCTCTACACGATCTTCAGCCTTAAAGCCAAGGTCCTTGTTCAGACCATGTCTTAAGTTATCACCATCAAGAACATATACAAGCTTGCCTCTTGTGTGGAGCTCTCGACCCAATGTACATGCTAAGGTACTTTTACCTTGAAAAGGTGACATAAACAATATGAAATTAGAATAAAGTAATGAAGACTCAACTCAAAATGTGTAACTTAATAAATATCCATTCAAAAAACATAGAAAATAAGTTCAAGTTTATTGCAATGCTAAATCCTGAAGCTAACTGCGGAGAAGAGACAACAAAAGAACACAAAAAACAATTAATCAACACCATAGATAAAAACATACTACCTACAGTGCTGTTGGACAATCGTCTGGTTTGTCCTTGAATAACCCTGTTTTTTGTGAATGTGTAGCAAGTAAAACTAGCTTATCTCTAATAATCTGCCCAAGCCAAAATATCATAGATCAGTTATTTACATTGCCCACACATCTTAATGTGACTGTTTATAAGGATCATAATTTTAATGTTATTTAATTACTCCCTCCGTTCCCGAAAGCTTGTCGCTCTGGCCACTTTCACAAATACCAAGGCGTTTTGCAAAATTACATTGTTGCCTTCGTACGACGCGTGAAGTGTCCAGTGGAATCGGGAACGCTTGCGATGCCAGGGGCCCCACCGCAGAACGCATCGCCAGAGGAGAGCCGCAGCGCATACGGTTTTCGTCTTCTCCGTCGCCTTCTCGTTGCCGCCACCAATCTCCACCTCGTCTGAGCTGAGCACAGGCCAGCCCCGCCGCCACCTAGCTCGCTGCCGCGGCGCCCATCTCCACATCGCCGCACAGGTCGCCACCGCGGAGCTCCGCCCAGTCGTCGCCCATCCCGACCCCGCCTGCGCTCAGCTCGCTGCAGCACAGCGATGCCCGGCCGCCCCCCAGCTCCATGGTGACTGCGCGGCACCACGCCATCGCCGTGCAGCTGCCCACCGCGCGCCTACTCGCCTCTTCCCGAAGCTTCACGCGGGGCCGCCGATGGCACGAGCTGTGCGCCGCCTGCCGGAGCTTCCAACATGCCGCAGCTCGTCTCTTGTCCCCTTCCCTCATGTCGCGCGGCCGGCCGGGGGCACGCACCGGGAAGCTTTTATGCTAGAGCCACGATGCTCGTCTGCTGGCTGGGAGGGAATTTGAATGGAGATTGAGAAGATTTTTTTCCCTGGAGTGGTGAGAGAGAGGGAGAGAACGAGAAGATTTTTTTCCTTTTTTTTTGTAGCAAGATTTTTTCCCTCTTTGTGTGGATGAGGACGACGCATGATTACAGAGAATAAATTGCGCTGGGACCGGGAGCGGCAGGCGACAGCTATTTTGGGAAAACTGGTTTTGGCTGGAACGACAGCTATTGCGGGAAGGAGGGAGTATAAGGCAACTTGATTGGTGATATAATTAATTATTAAACCCAGAAGGTGACTCTAATCAGACCTAATAAACAAGACAAGATTATTGTTACAATTTATCTTCCTTTTGTACCTTTTGTTTTCTCTGGACAATCTACTAATTGAAGCATTAAGCATAAATCGAGCACTGTATGAAAACCTCACCCTTTATTTTTCCTGCACGAGCAAGCTTATAAAGACCCTTTGGATCTCTAGCTTCACACAATTCCAAGGACATGTTCAGGAAAACCTGCAAATGTTCATGGGTATTTGGGTAAATATTGTGAGATAGCTAAGTGTATGAAAGACAAACTGACTAAGCAGAATTCATTATACCTCAATAAAGCTATTATCAGACAACAATGCACGGCAAGATTCACGGTCTCTCCTGTATGGAGATATCAAACTTGCAATACAAACAAGGCCTGCATCTGCAAATAACTTGGCTACCTCACCTGCGAAATAGTTAGAAACTCAATATCAAGAACATATGACTGGAAAATACGAAATAACAGCAGAATTATGAGCTAAGCAGACACATACCAACTCTCCGTATATTCTCTACACGATCTTCAGCCTTAAAGCCAAGGTCCTTGTTCAGACCATGTCTTAAGTTATCACCATCAAGAACATATACAAGCTTGCCTCTTGTGTGGAGCTCTCGACCCAATGTACATGCTAAGGTACTTTTACCTTGAAAAGGTGACATAAACAATATGAAATTAGAATAAAGTAATGAAGACTCAACTCAAAATGTGTAACTTAATAAATATCCATTCAAAAAACATAGAAAATAAGTTCAAGTTTATTGCAATGCTAAATCCTGAAGCTAACTGCGGAGAAGAGACAACAAAAGAACACAAAAAACAATTAATCAACACCATAGATAAAAACATACTACCTACAGTGCTGTTGGACAATCGTCTGGTTTGTCCTTGAATAACCCTGTTTTTTGTGAATGTGTAGCAAGTAAAACTAGCTTATCTCTAATAATCTGCCCAAGCCAAAATATCATAGATCAGTTATTTACATTGCCCACACATATTAATGTGACTGTTTATAACTGAATTTCATTAACTAACAATGCTTAAAAATGTTGCATATGCAAAGCAAAAGGATACCATGATAGTAACTAAAATACTACAGGGAAACAGCATGAACCACTCATTAACAAAATTCTGGAATATAGTCTAATATGATTTATTCAGCAGTTACGCCAAAAGTTGATTAGGACTCATCTTTTAAGCAAAACAGTATCACTAGAGAATAAAAATCAACAGTTTGGGTATGTACAAAAATTGCAAATGAAAATATCCTTATCTGAATAAATAGGCAATTGCACTCACAATCAAAAAAGCACGCAACAGAACAGTGTGAGACAAATACAGCTCTGCTTACCTGAACCACTAAGGCCTGTGATCCAAACAACACAACCTTTTTGCTTCAGTAGCTTCTGACGATCAGACTTGCCAACTGGACAATCATGCCAGAAGATGTTTGATGACTTCGGCACAGTGGAAGACATCGTCAGCGCTTTGTCCTTCACCACTGTGTACAATTATAACCATTCAGGCAGCAGCAAGAAGATGATTCATACAAAAAACCACATATGTTTCTTTTTCATGGAAATGATAGAAGTGTAAATTCATCGTTCAAGCGGCTATTTACCGAGTTCCATCAACAGCAAGAGAATTGGAGAACAACTTTTAAAACATGAAGTGAGCTGCACATTCTAGTTCCTTGGTAAAATTGAAGCAAACAAATACACCATGCACCATGTCCTGGTAGCGAATCACCCGCAAAACAAGAGTTTAACATATTGAAAAGTTTAATACTAAAGCATGTCAGGTATATAGTTCATAAGCCACCCCGAAGTTAGAGTTAAACACTATGCACCATTAGAAATGAAGCAGTTGAGATCAGGTTGAAGTGTTACGGAGGCGAAATTAAGGTGCCGCATTAATGGATTAGCCCATTTAAATGAACCATAAAAGCTTGGAAAATAAATTGCCAAAAGAAGGGATCCGGATTTGATGCTCAGTCTCACTGTATGGCAAAGGCAAAACCAGGACAAAACTAACGATATGATCTACTATTTATTCGAGCAAATTGGCTAGCTTGCGTACCAATAAACGAAGAGGTCCAATCTAGTTTAGATGTCTGCAGTTACAAGTCCAACTAATGCCGCAGAATAATTAGAGGCGATGTGCCTCGATGCTTGCACATGTTTTCGGCAGGCATTCTCCCCACCCCCCATTGCCACCCTCCTCTCCGCCACGGCCTCATCAACCGAAATGGGATGGGTGCGCCCCGAGAGGCGAGGCAGTGTAGGACAGCTCCTCGCAACCACCACCACCACAAATGCTCGACGCGACACTATGAGGAGCCGTGAAATTGCGGGAAGAAGACAGATACGCCATCCTTCTACAAGACTACAACTCCGCGAGGATCCGCCGAAACCGAACCTAAAAATCCCGTGCCGATAACACACATCCACATCCCCTCACTGGGCAGCACCAATTCCACACACACCCCACATCCGTTCCTCGATCAGCCACCAGCTCCGCCCACATTGGATCGCAACAACCAAGGGGAAATGGAAACAGAGAGAGAGGGAGTGCGGGCACGTGCCTTGGCCACCGGCGCATTCGACGGAGAGGAAGCGGAGGGTTCTCTCGCCGGCTCGGTCGCCTGTTATCGTCCTCGTCCTCCTGCCAGCGGCAGCGGCGAGCGACGGGCGGGGCGCAGGCAACCCTAGATTCGCAGGGCTCCGGTGCCGGGGAACGGCCGCGAGACGCGGGCAACGGAAGAAGCTGACCCCACCGTGCGCAGCGGCACGCGGAAGCGAAGCGGGAGGCGGGCAGCTGGGACACGCGGATCCGCACGCGGGCACGCGAGGCTTGCTGCCGCGGCTTCCATCGCGCGGCGGGGCGGTGACGGGCGGTTACTGCGTGCCCCGTGGTCCCGTTCCGAATAGAAACAATGCAGTAGGAGGAGTATAAATTTCATCTGAACTTTACAGAAATTTCATACGAAAACGTTGCGGATAAAATCCTCCATTTTAACTTGGTTAATGCTTTCACAATACTACCCGCACAATGTCCCATTGCCGCTCACATTCATGTCGTTTGCAGCAGTGTGGAGTACTACAAAACATCGTTCTAACTCTCGACGGTTTAAACATCATGATCCGATCGAATCCGTCAGTCAAAGCAAACAGGCCAGTCGACAAAGGTTCGACCGATCGATAGCTGCAGTTCTGAAGTTTAGCGTCACACGGCCGGGTCTCGATCCACTGGACTGGTTGTACCAGCTTGTACCTCAGATTAGTCACACCAGAGGCCACTTACTGACTGTAGTGCTTACACACTTTGTTATACAGCGGTCAGTCCGCTAGTATTACCTTGCTTTGCATTCGCTGTGACAGCATTTTTTTCTAAAAAAAATATATTTTAATATTTTAGCCTCTGCATCGAGTGATTTATGTGGCTGTTGCTGCGACAGCATGGAATAAAACGGTAGTAAAAGGAAGGAAACGTGCAGAAATTAATTTGAGCGGCCATCTCTTATTACACGACATCAAAGATGTCAGGAAGGCCACTCAGCCGAACGGCAAACCAACGCAAAATTCAGCAACAGAGCAGCCGGGCTTTGACATCGATCTCTACACAGTACAAACGCCATTCTTTCGCCCTGCACCGACGGGTCGAACACATCAACTTCTGCGCCCCGCTTCCTCGCCGGCTCATCACCTGGCCTGCGCCGCTCGCGCGCGTTCAGGCCGGGCTCTCCGCGTGCTGCAGGACGGCCGCAGCTCGGTCGTCGATCATCGTCGATGCTTGCACATGTTTTCGGCAGGCATTCTCCCCACCCCCCATTGCCACCCTCCTCTCCGCCACGGCCTCATCAACCGAAATGGGATGGGTGCGCCCCGAGAGGCGAGGCAGTGTAGGACAGCTCCTCGCAACCACCACCACCACAAATGCTCGACGCGACACTATGAGGAGCCGTGAAATTGCGGGAAGAAGACAGATACGCCATCCTTCTACAAGACTACAACTCCGCGAGGATCCGCCGAAACCGAACCTAAAAATCCCGTGCCGATAACACACATCCACATCCCCTCACTGGGCAGCACCAATTCCACACACACCCCACATCCGTTCCTCGATCAGCCACCAGCTCCGCCCACATTGGATCGCAACAACCAAGGGGAAATGGAAACAGAGAGAGAGGGAGTGCGGGCACGTGCCTTGGCCACCGGCGCATTCGACGGAGAGGAAGCGGAGGGTTCTCTCGCCGGCTCGGTCGCCTGTTATCGTCCTCGTCCTCCTGCCAGCGGCAGCGGCGAGCGACGGGCGGGGCGCAGGCAACCCTAGATTCGCAGGGCTCCGGTGCCGGGGAACGGCCGCGAGACGCGGGCAACGGAAGAAGCTGACCCCACCGTGCGCAGCGGCACGCGGAAGCGAAGCGGGAGGCGGGCAGCTGGGACACGCGGATCCGCACGCGGGCACGCGAGGCTTGCTGCCGCGGCTTCCATCGCGCGGCGGGGCGGTGACGGGCGGTTACTGCGTGCCCCGTGGTCCCGTTCCGAATAGAAACAATGCAGTAGGAGGAGTATAAATTTCATCTGAACTTTACAGAAATTTCATACGAAAACGTTGCGGATAAAATCCTCCATTTTAACTTGGTTAATGCTTTCACAATACTACCCGCACAATGTCCCATTGCCGCTCACATTCATGTCGTTTGCAGCAGTGTGGAGTACTACAAAACATCGTTCTAACTCTCGACGGTTTAAACATCATGATCCGATCGAATCCGTCAGTCAAAGCAAACAGGCCAGTCGACAAAGGTTCGACCGATCGATAGCTGCAGTTCTGAAGTTTAGCGTCACACGGCCGGGTCTCGATCCACTGGACTGGTTGTACCAGCTTGTACCTCAGATTAGTCACACCAGAGGCCACTTACTGACTGTAGTGCTTACACACTTTGTTATACAGCGGTCAGTCCGCTAGTATTACCTTGCTTTGCATTCGCTGTGACAGCATTTTTTTCTAAAAAAAATATATTTTAATATTTTAGCCTCTGCATCGAGTGATTTATGTGGCTGTTGCTGCGACAGCATGGAATAAAACGGTAGTAAAAGGAAGGAAACGTGCAGAAATTAATTTGAGCGGCCATCTCTTATTACACGACATCAAAGATGTCAGGAAGGCCACTCAGCCGAACGGCAAACCAACGCAAAATTCAGCAACAGAGCAGCCGGGCTTTGACATCGATCTCTACACAGTACAAACGCCATTCTTTCGCCCTGCACCGACGGGTCGAACACATCAACTTCTGCGCCCCGCTTCCTCGCCGGCTCATCACCTGGCCTGCGCCGCTCGCGCGCGTTCAGGCCGGGCTCTCCGCGTGCTGCAGGACGGCCGCAGCTCGGTCGTCGCTACTCGTCGGCGCCCTGGTCGTCGAAGTTGAGCGCGTAGCTCCTCGAGTCGTAGCTGAACGCCGCGAGCTGCTGCTGCTGCTGCGCTCGTGCGCCACCGCCTTCCACCGCAGCTTGGCGCGCGCCGACCGCACTTCCTGCGCGGCGCGCCTCTCCTCGCCCTGGAGCTCCCTGTACTCGAGCCGGTTCGACGACGACGACCGGGACAGCGAGCGGCCGAAGCAGGTGAGCCGCCGTGGACGCCGCCGGCATGGAGACCTGGTGCACGAGGCTGGCCATAGTAGGAGACGCTAGCAGCAGGGAGCGCAGCGAGGAAGAGAGATTTAAGCTCGCTTTGCTGAGGATGATGATGATGATGATGGGCACAGTGTGTGGTGTGACCAACTGTCTGAATCTGCGTAACCATTTATGCAGATTTGCAGGCTCGTAAGGTAGTTGGATCCAGGCATAGAATACTCGGCGATGAACTGTCCGATCAGACGGCGCCATGGCAACATGTCCCGAGAGATCTTGTTTATTCGGGCGCGAGGTGTGGTGTCCAGTTAAATACCATGGCAAGTGTACCAGAAACGTCCTTGTTTATCGTGCACTTGGCGGCATCAGGGAATTCTTGCCTGGGCTTTGACCAGAACATGGAACTCCTAAGCTCGCTCTCTGTTTATCTTTTTCCTGCTCGAGCGAGACCACGTCTGAAGCAGTAAGATGGCATCGTGAGCTCATCACACAAACAAAAATGCTTCTTGTCGAGTTGCTAACATGTGCAAACATGAGTGGTAAGTATGGTCTAACAGTTTGTTGAACTACCAAAGGCAGCTTCTAAAATAAATTAAGCTGACACAAAATGACTGTGATGGCAAACCAGTGTCTCAAATTAGTACTGGGCAGCATCTCCCCCTCAAAACTAATCAGCAAATCCAATATGATTATATGCCGGTTATTTAAACCAACTGTCCAACTTAGTTCAATCATTCAGAAAAATTGAACCCACAGAGCAAATGCAGATCCTCCCTGGTCTAGTCTTACAGTTACCACAAGCTCACAAAGGTCAGGGAACAAGATCAAGACCTCTGAAACAACAACATATTCTGCAGGTGACCTAAAACCCCCTTTAGTTCTACAAAACAATCCTAGAAGAATATATGCTACGAATCCCTGTTGAACAGCTTCACGCATAAATGAACCATAAAGAAATCGATCCAGCAAGTGCAGACGATATTTGCAATCCAACCAAATCAAGCATACAACTGGATTAAAAATCATGCGGCGTTATTATGACTACCGGCGTACAAGCGACAACGATCCACAGCGCCACATCCAACAGAGAGTCCACATGACAAAGCACAGTTGCTTTATTGGATCAATCATTGTCAAGCATGGATGGGGGGTTAGACTTTCTAATTGGTCATTACCACTTATATGCAACCACTAATATAAGCCCAAACAACTAATGACAGCATGGCTAGTTGCAACATGTCAAGCATCATATGCTCGCTGTACTAAAGGGATTGGATATATCAGGTTGTAAGATCTTCTGAATATAAAATCACAAACACAACACAGTTAATTCCAACTTGTGCTTGGTTACAGATCATGAATAATAGTGAGCCTAATTCACAAAGAAACAGTTTCCCAAAGAGATATAGTGGACTGTTAGTGAGAGGAGATACTTCTATCATATGCAACTCGAGAGTTCCTTGGCAAAAGAAACATCCAAATAAGTCTTCTCTGAATGTTGACTTCTTAGTAACATAAAAACTTGACCAGGTGACGACAGGTAGTATGACAGCCAGAAGCAGGGCCCAAATCAAAGAAACGTCAACTAAAATCACTCAACAGAATTAACCCTACAGTGCCGAAAAAGAATGCTCACTCAAGATTATATTATCACTTGACAGGAAAACACCAACACTTAAAGCTCACCAAATTAAGATGTGCAGCTTTTTAATAGAAAAAATAGCAACACGCGCCTCCATTAACAGCATAGAAAACACCAAGCACAAATTGAGCCAATGCCATTGCTGAAAATTATCATCTTTGAAAGGTTCATAGTGGTGCCCCTCTCACATAGGTACAAGTGATATACACCAAAATGAAAACAGTCTTGTAGAGTAGTATCTGTGGGTACATGACAACAGAGGAATAATGAAAATGCAAACAATCTGTTACCCACTTTCAGATCATCGAGCTGATCATATATCAGCAACAACTAAGAAGCATTGCCTACCTGCTAAAGATGATAGTAGGGGGCATTTGGATCCAAATATTAAAGAAATAGTTCAAATCAACGTCCTATACCTAATTGTTTGTAGAACTCTGAAACCTTACATTTTCAAGTTGACTGGCTAAACTAAATACCAAGAAACCTAATTGCACGGCTTATTCAATATCTGGAACTAGGCAACCAACGTCCTAAACCAGGACGTCTTTTGGAGGCTACTCAATTAGCACCACTCGTCAGCCTGTTCCCAAACAATACCAATCAGACAACTAACTAATCAATCAAACCCGTCCAACAATTGTGAATCACAAGATAGAAAGGAACAAACGAGAACGAAATATCACCAAGCCTCTTGCTTCATTCTGAACTTTCAACGAGCATACATCCATACAAAGTAACCAACCTACTCAAGGTTAAACTCCAAAACATTTCGAATAAGGTAGCTCCAAGGCTTTAAACATGATCCAGTCTAGGTGCATTAGGTAGATCTAACACCTTACATATCAAAAAAGTACGAATTAACTAACTCCGAAGCTGTAGAGAATTCACAGGAACCGAGAGACTCAAACGAACCCATCGCTTACGCCACCAGAGTGCTCGCGGTGGTGGACTCGAACCTCCAGGAGGCGGGGATCTTCTTGGCGCGGCGGTAGTAGCGGGCGAGGCGATGGACCCTGCTCTCGACGAGGATGAGGCGGAACTTGGCGTCCACATCGGACCTGTTCCTGTCCAGGTGTTTCCTGATCGCGACGGCCTTCTTGATGAGGAAGTAGAGGTCCTCGGGCACCTCCGGCGCGAGCCCGCGGGCCCTGAGCAGGCGCAGGATCTTGCCGCCGTGCGTGTCGCGGAGCACGGTGCCGATCTGCGACGGCAGCATGCCCTTCTTGGCGGAGCGCACAATCGCCTCCTCCACCTCCGGCGCGGTCGTCTTGACCCAGCTCGGGGCCGCCCGGCTGTAGGGCACCACCGAGGAGGACATGCCCTTCCCTGGTCCGTACATGCGGCAGACTGCGAGAAGGGAGAGCGACTGGGCGAGCGGCGGCGGCGGCGGTTGCGGGAGGGAAACCTGGGAAATGGGTTAAAACCCTAGCTACTATATACTGCTGTACTTATCCCTGCGAGCTTGAGCTGGTCTATGCAATGAAGCCCATTGCCAACCCAATCTGGCCCGACAAAGGTCCACCAAGCAGTAAACGGGCCGAATCGTTTCGTGGATAAAAAAGGCTCCAATTCAGCTCTCCTCCTCCTTGAATTTTGCCTACTTAACTGACAGCCCAATATTTCACCCAAGGGAGAGCCCAAACCAAATGCCACCATGGTTTTTGATTTTTGGAAAAAGTCTATTTTGCCTCTCTCAACTCTTATATGAGGTGCAACTTTTACCTCTAATTACAAAATCAGGTAGCCTGACTCTCTCAACTCCTTCTCTCACTTCAATTTACCTCCCTCAGTGGTATTGTAAGCGGTTTTGTCCTACGTGGCATATGTGGGCCCCACATGCCAGTGCCACGTCACCTCCTCTCATTTTCTCTCTCTTCCTCCTGCTAGTCCCAAAGCAGCATTACATCGAACACGTTATGCGCAGCTCCTCGTCCAGGCTCCGCGAACCACCACACCGCCGTCGGGAGCATCTCCACCGTCATGTTGGGCGTCTTCGTCATCACCATCACCGGAAATAGCGATCCGAACGCCGCCGCGGCCACCAACTACCCGCGCCGTGGGTGCTCACGTTGGCAAGAGCACCATGGGCGCGCGGGCATGCCAGCGTGCTGTCAAGGCGACAGCGGCATGGTGCGTGTTTCGACGCAACAGAGCGCGAACACGACGAGGAGGCAGTGGTTTCACGACGAGGCGAGAGGGGCGAACCTGAAACAGGGGCTTGGACACGACGAAGAGGCCTTGAAGGGTGTCGGCGACGAGAGGCGGCACGACGGGGGGTGGCACCACGGCGTTTTCGTCGACGGCAAGGGCGTCCGGCGGAGATGGCGCAAGCACATGCTTCACCTACCTGGGGCGGACCGCTTCGCATAAACATCGACGTGGAGGATGGCCGGAGGATGGTCGTTGATGTGGAGGTGGACGATGGCTCGACGGCGGC
>LAPY01000236.1:18617-28751 GCA_000970635.1 Eragrostis tef
CGGCTGGCTGCCACCGATCACTTTGTCTCGCCGCCTTCGCACCGCATAGCGTCACTGGCTTGACGACACTCGATCGACATCCTCTGAACTTCGGTCGCCAGGTTTGCTTTGAAGACTTCCTTCTTTTAATCCGGCTCGTGAATCGTGATCGGTTCCAGAGAGATTACAGACAGAGAGCGGCGCCGAACCAGGGCTGGACAGGGACATTGCTGTGTTCCACGCACGCGCGGGTGACGCGGCCCAGGTTTACGTGCAGCGTACGTGGTCGGTCTCGTCTCGAGGAAGAGTTGGGAGGGAGAGTTCGAGCCCGTCCGCGCCGCGCCGAGCGCGGCCACGCGGCGCAACCCGCCAAAACAGAAGCGGCTGGGGAGGGTCCGCCTCTCGGCTTCGATTCCGCCCTTCCCACCTCCGCAGCTCCGACTCGTGTTCTTTCTTGGTCTGAGAAGGAAAGCCGCTCCGGCGCGGACGAACTCCTCCCCTCCCTCCGCAGCGCCCGCATTCCCGCCCCGGTACGCCGCGTTCTCTTCGTCCTGTTCTTTTCGTCCCCCCTTCCCGAATATCCTTCACCTTCTGTTTTTCCTGGCGGCGCGCCCGTCCGTCGGTCCGCCGGCGAGGTAATGGTCTAATGGAGCCCTGATTTTGGTTATATTTTCTTTTCCCTTGACGCGAGGGTGTTATTCTTGCGCTCTCAGCTCTACCGCATTGGTACGTTTTAGGTTGTTCTTGGGATTCTTGGGGCCGGCGATGATGCATCGCCTGTGACACTGCCAAGCAATTCTAGTACGGGGTTTATTTCGCACAACAAACACATCGAACTGGTTCTTGACGCCTGCGATACGTCAGGTTTTAGGAGTTGGTTTTTCCCCACGCAACGAACGAAATCCGTGGCGGGTGGCAAGGTTGAATCCACGGATGAAGAGAGACAACGTACTCTGATTTCTTTGTTTCTTCTAATATTGTTAGCCGTTCGAGTGTTGGTTTATGTGGACAGAACAGAATAGAACGGCTTAGGACACCTAAGCCACAAATATTTCGTGATGTCCTTGTCAATACGATTTCCTGGATTTAAATTCAAATTTCTCATATTTCTTCTGGGTGTATGTTTATCCTTATAGAAGCTGGTCCCCTTTTGCATCCTCTCCCGTTCTGTTCATTTTAAACTTTCACCGTAGTATATTCTGTCTCCGTGCGTCCGTGTATTGACAGAGTGAGAGCCCGTTAGCTGGTATATTCTACTACTATATTGATCCTACGTACACAGTACTCGGTCTAGTTGAGGTGGTCACTAAATTAGACCACCTTCTTTTGTCTTCCTGAAAGGTTTGAATCAAACAGCGAGTTAGTAAAAGACAAAAGTTACTCACGTTTTGCAACCTAGTTGCGAGTGCCATACTGCTATATCTGTATTTGCCATGTGCTATCTGTTAAAAATGTTGGGGCCGTTAATATAATCTGTTTGTCAGGTAATCAGGTTGGAGCAGAGATGGGTATCTTCGGTGGAACACCTCCTCCGAGCTGTTCTTCCCGGCACTGTGCAGAATGGGCTCGAATATACCTGAAGTACTGCTTGTGCAGCCCGAAGGACGGTGTCGCTCTGACGCTTGGGCTGCTCAGTGTCATCAGCTGGGGCGTCGCTGAGGTGCCACAGATTATAACAAATTACAGACAAAAATCAACAGAAGGGCTCTCTATTGCCTTCCTAATGACCTGGATAATAGGGTATGCCGTAGCACATTTCTTCTGCTCCTTGTGACGATGTGATTAGTATTTTGTGCTAACATACTGATCTTATGTTCGACACCCTGTTTAATTTTCTGTGTTCTTCTTCTATTATTATGCAGGGATTTGTTTAATCTCGTTGGCTGCTTCCTGGAACCTGCTACTGTAAGATCCATCACTTTTATTTACTTTTGTGTGTCATCTTCAAGAGTAACTTGACATGTTGAGATTATAGGACATTAAAACGGCTGCCTCTTGTTCTTTGTTCTCTGATTGCACACCAACTTCTCATTATAGGACATTAAGACTGTGTAATGAGGTGTCATTATTCCCAAAACCTGAATATGAAAATCAACCCACATAATTTCCGCCAGCCTGCACTATTCGATGAAGTTTGAATCAGTATTATTCAGTTGTATGGTACATTTGCAGAATTATTAAGCCAATTCTAGGTCTGACAGTACGAGTTCTGAATACATCCACCGTAAGCTTTATGATGATCTGGCATCAGACTCTATCTCTGATGGTGCTTGCTCTATTATGCATTTATATCTTTTCCAATATTGAAGTGGTTAAATTTGTCCATTGAATTTCATAAAGAACTTCCTGTTTTGAAGGATGTATCAAATTTAATATTTTTTCATTTTGTTATATTGCAGCTGCCGACACAGTTTTACATGGCGTTGGTAAGGCATAAACCAACTTTCTAGACTTATGTTATTTGATTCCTATAACAAATGATTGAACACAGCATTTGCAATGCAGCTATATACCATCACAACCGTGGTTCTCACTGGGCAGACGATATACTATAGCCACATCTACCACCGCCTTAAATCAAAGAAATCTATGGTGACTAAGGTGATTATTTCAATGTTTTGCAGATAATCCTGTTTGCGTCCCCTTGTGCATGAACAATTTTTGCTAAATATTGAGATTGGGAAACTGAGGCAAACCCTCTGATAACAATTGTGGCACATGTACCTTATATGCCTTATTATACATTCATAAATTGTCTACCCCATATCTTAGTAGTTTAGTGTTTTTTATGTTAACTCTTCTTCTTAGACTATATCCTTTATATGACATGTGATGAATTATTCGATTTTGGGACAGATTTACTTAATACTGAATGGGCATTTTTTTTAACTCCTGTCTTCTAACGGTTTTCAGCTTCACAAGCATCAGCGTGGGGATGCTTCACTGCGCGAAAAGCTTTTGGGTGCCAAGGATGGTGGGGCATCCAGAAACAACCAGTCAGATGCTACAGTGTCTATTCCAAGCTCACCTATTCCTGTTAATGCCAAACTTGTCGAGCAAGACTATGATTCAAGCAGCCCCAGCACAGACTACTACTATGTGTATTATCCTCGAGCTACTTAAATTTTATTCCCTATATTTCTTTCCTTAATAATGCAAGATATTGTCATCAGCCTGTTTGGACAGACTGTTAGTATCATTTCTTTCTTCATTTTGTTGTATCGATAGGCCAATGAAGTATGCTCTTAACAGTAATTGCTGGATGGTGGTGTTTTTCCATAACTTGCCAGCTAAGCAAGATGCAAGTTCAGGATAATTTAACTTCGTAGTTGATTTTACAGGTCAGCAAGATCTTTATCAAGGAGTCCAGTGCCGATTGGTGGTACATGGTTGCGCAATAATCGCCAGTCATCAAGAACTCCTCCACATAGGAATGACCAAAGGGAATGTTTAAGTGGTGAGATCGCTCCAGCTCAACCCGCACCATCTACAAAAAATGTTCTCTCAGTGGTAAGTTAACCTGCAATTCATTTGTTACTTTACTTTCTGAAATTGTAGCTGCATTTTTTTTTATTTTGTAATTCAGGTACCATGGATGAGTCTTCTGTTGGCGATGTGTATCTTGCATTTTTTGGTTGGAAACATACATACGGAGGTGCCAAGTGGAACTGTCATACCAGTTGGAAGAAGACGTTTGCTATTTACGGTAAGCTGATAGTTACTCGAGTTCCAGAGTACGTGCCAAGAATCTGGTTTCCAGAGTCATTTGCATGAGCTAAATTAATTGGTTTAATTTTTTCTAGTTTCACTTGTGATGAGCATACCTAATTAATTATGTTCTTGCATCACAGGATGATCTTGGACATTCATCGCTCAGCCACGGTGGTGGAAGTGGAATTGGGAGCTTTCTTGGTTGGGCAATGGCAATAATTTACATGGGAGGACGGCTTCCTCAGATTTTCTTAAATGTGAGTTTCCAAAAATCGAACATGCACTTTTTCTATTGCGGTAGCTTACAGAATACAATTTTTGATACTACATTACCGGGACAATTATGTCTACAGTCACAATAGCAATTACTTCAATACATTTTTGTGGTATGAGTGGTGGAAGGTGGAAAGTGTACATACCAGGAAATCTTGTTCATTCATTGACTTATCTACCCACTGTACATCTGCCCAATGAAATGTTCTTTTGTGTTACTAATATACAACTGTTCTAGTTAAACTTAGAAATTTTCTCCATGAATAAAAGCAGAATGCTTCATAGTATGTTCTGATATTTCTCTGATCCCCCTGCAGATGCAAAGAGGCCACGCTGAGGCAAGTTACTTCATCTCCATAGATATTTTCCAACCAATTTGTTACTGCTGGAGACACCTCACCTTTTCTTACTCTATTTGTAATTTGCATTGATGTTCACCTTTTACTACAAATGTCTAATCTGACTTATAATTTTATACAGGGACTAAATCCATTGATGTTTACCTTTGCCTTAGTGGGAAATTCGACATATGTAGGAAGGTAACTTATGCGCCCAACTTTCTTTGTGTTCTTCTTTTTTTCTCCTCCTGCTCAACAGCATTTGCTATCACACCAAGCTTCAGGGTGGAGATTCTTCCACATTAACTTAGTTCCTTATGTTATAATAAACCTCAAATCATTTGAAGTATTTTCGTGAGACATTGGCTTTCTTACCGTAGTACAGCCTTTCAAATCATCTACTCTTTGTTGTGATCTTAGAAACCAAGAAGCATATTTTACTTTTCGCACATACCTTCATTTCCAGTGCTGTAAACCAAGAAGCTGTTCTCACCTTCTTTCTTTTCCATTGCAGTATACTTGTAAATAGCTTGGAGTGGTCAAAACTCAGACCAAATCTTCCGTGGCTTGTAGATGCTGGAGGATGTGTTTTGCTAGACTTTTTTGTATCCTTTGCAACATTTCTACTTTGAGCATAATCACTTTTTGCTTTCTAAACTTAGTAATAGTATAATACATTTTTTAGAAGGATGCAACTTACAGAAAATGACTAGCCCACTGGTGAGCAACGATAAATAATCCTTGAAAAAAAAAGATTAGTTCTACATGAATTGATCCAATACATATGCTGGTGTTTGTTCATATATAAAGCTTGTGTTCTCCAGCACAAAATATTTTCAACACTTTTACCATAGGAAGGTATCCCTTAACCATCTTGCACAGATCATTCTTCAGTTTATTTATTTTCATTATCGGAAGCGAAGTGAGCCTGCAGATGAGCACGACAATGCGGATAAAGCGTAACTGACAGCAAGATAGATTCTTCTTCTTCTTCAGTACAAAAGGTTGGTTTCTTTTCTAATGAACCTTTGTCACGATGCAGTTCTTATTTTCTGTTTTCTGGGAATCCTTCCAGCTAGGGATTCTGAATTGTATATAAGATCGTAAGACTCCAAGGACTAGCCTGAAATTGAATTTGTACAGACTGAATTGAACTTTTGCAGAACTAGTACAATGTCAAACTACTGGGCGGGAGACATAATGCTATGCATATTCAGCAACTCATTCTATTGCATCTTCTGTATTTGTCAGACCTGAAGACACCTCCTACACTGGAGGCCCTGCGTCTCTGACATGCTAGTTGCGCATGCATTGTTATGCTGGACGACTGTCACTCGGAACAGCTCTGGAACGCTAATCCATACTATGCTAGAACATGGAGGGTGACGCCCGACGCCGTATAGGGATGTTTCTGCCAATTATTCTGTAGTATCAGAATGTCTGGATATATCGTATATCATCTTGTTTCTTTGCTCTGAAAGCTTGCACAAGCAATGTACATTTGAGCCTGTAACGTCAGATAAAGTGTGTTGCTTCTATTTGAACTTTCAAGCAATTTGACTCGGTTCCTTTTGACCTGTTACACAGGGAACTTTTTTGGCTCCCGCTGAACAGCCTGAACTATGTTCTGTTCATGGACATCAACGTTTCCTTGCTCTCTAGTTTCAGACTTTCAGTAGAAGTGAAACCTTTGCCTGTAACGTCGGATAAAGTTTGTTGATTCCATTTGAACTTTCGAGCAATTTGACTCGGTTCCTTTTGACCTGGTACAGAGGAACTTTTTGGCCCCTGCTGAACTATATTCTGTTTATGGACATCGATGTTTCCTTGCTCTCTAGTTTCAGACTTCCAGTAAGAAGTGAAACCTTTCAACAGTGGTAGTAGTGACTTTGCGGACTTTGTGATGGGCAAACGGGCTGCGTGGCACGACATGGCCTGAAGCACAAAAAGGCTTGGCCTATTTAATTTTGGTAGCTCGTTTAAATTTTAGCTTATTTAGTCATTTTTTGAAAAAATTTAGTGCTAAACAGTGTAAAAAATATGTGATAGTAAAGAGAATTAAACTTAAAACCTCATATTATACATATGAAAGAATCCACTTACCAATAGACGAAGGGTTTGTTTGGTGCCCGTCACAACCGTATAACGCCGCCACACAGTTGGCGAGCCAACGGCCAAAATGAACTAACAGAATCTACGGCAACATCACCTTTGGTGCACGCCACACGCCACAGTTGCGGCGCGGCGGCCTGCGTGAGTTGGAAACAATCCAAACACGCCTTAAAACGTTATACTCATAAAAACTAAAAATTATACTAATAAAACTTAATTGGGCCGGGCTGCCCACCGTGCCCATCCCTCAGCCCAAACACGGTCCTATAGTGCGTGCCGGTGCTTGAGCCGGGCCAAAAATTACCTGTTTGGTGCCCACCCGCTTGGCCATCGCTACTCTCTTTTCAGTGGCAAAGCCCAATACCAATCTGATCCAGCGTGTTAACTTGTCAGTGTCAGACTAGCAGCCCAACAAAAAAGAAAGCAGCCCTCCCGTCTTCTCGCAGTTGTTGCGACTTGCGACGAGAGAGCAGGAAGGAATCCATGGCGTCGGCGCTGGCGAGGAGGGCGGGGGGCTCCGCAGCGGCGGCGCTATGGGGTGCAGCGAGGGGATTCGCGTCAGTCGGTTCCGACATCGTCTCGGCCGCGCCCGGCGTGTCGCTGCAGAAAGCACGGTCGTGGGACGAGGGCGTTGCCTCCAAGTTCTCCACCACCCCTCTCAAGGACATCTTCCACGTACGCCCATCCACCCGCCCGTGTATTCCTTGGCAGCTCTCTTTGGGCAGTGTTTTTGTATTGACCTGAGATCCTGCGTGTCGCGCTTGTGTTTGCAGGGGAAGAAAGTGGTCATCTTCGGCTTGCCTGTGAGTTCTCCCTTTCCTCCCCACTTCTCTGTTGCTACAGCTGATTCTGTTCATGAAATTTTCCACTCATGGAATCGGGTTGATATTTCTATAGATTAAGTTGTGGATTCCTTGCTCTAGATTGGTTATCCTCGATTTTTTTAGGGAATTAGTGGTTTCTTGTAGGTGCTGTGGTTCATCAGTAGACAAAAGAAGTGGAATCGGCTATGTTATTATATTTCTAGCAAAGTATGATTGCTCAAGCACTTTAGGTTGGGAAATTAGCATAGAGTTTGAGAGCTTTGGACCTTTGTTCATTCAGTGTCCACTGAGAATTCTCAAATGGTTCTCACATTATTTCCATTGGAGAGAGTATACTTGATTGTTGATCTAGAAATGGTGGGTGGGGGGTGGGGGGGGGGGGGGGGTTTTTTTGTTGTTTCATCGGTAGTAAGGTGCTGCAGCTATGAGTACTCGAGGATAATCTAGAGACACAGCATGGAATCCATGTGTTATTTTCTCGTTGCCACTAGAACTCATCAGAAATAATAAGCATAATGTTTTCAGATCTTCTTGGTGTTGTCTTTTTATACTCCGTTGTAAAAAGTGATCCAATCCATAGTGATATTATTCCAGTGCTTATTAATTTTTTTCTCTGCCAAGATGTTCCCACTTGTAATAATTAGTCCTGAGTTGGCATCTTTTGATTATTTCAGGGTGCATACACAGGAGTTTGTTCACAGTCACACGTTCCTAGTTACAAAAACAACATTGATAAGTTGAAGGCAAAAGGGATTGACTCTGTCATCTGTGTAGCTGTGAACGATCCGTATGTCTTGAACGGATGGGCAGAAAAGCTACAGGCTAAAGATGCAGTGAGTAACTACCCTTCAATATTTCTCTGGTAATTGTTTAGTAGAGCCAGAATTGTGGTGAGGATACTGTAATGCATGCTTCCAAGTATTGTGCATAGTCCATGAGATAGGATTATCTGTTTGCTGCCTTGAAGTGATGGTACATGTTTGGCCTTTCCTCAACAGCACAAATAAATCATCATTTTATTCCTCTCCCACCTGCCTCTGTAATCTTATGATTGATAATTGCTCTTATGAATCAACATGTCTTGTTCCCTTGTTCTCCTACCTAACATGCTATTTATATTCAAACATATTTGAGGATCTGCATCATCGTGGTGCTTTTAAAAGCTTCTGCCGCATTTCTTCGGCAAAATTTATATATGCTTGTTATGCTTAGTTTGAAGTATCATCTTAAGGATTGTATTGTGCCTAAACACGTGCGACTTAAATCCTCACATTTACTTGTTATTTGTATTATTCTTTCGTGAGATCATGTGTGTGTTAAAGTTTCACCATTCACTAACGATTTTGCAATATTATACCAGATTGAGTTCTATGGTGACTTCGATGGGAGCTTCCACAAAAGTTTGGATTTGGAAATAGATCTCTCTGCAGCTTTGCTTGGCCACCGGTCCCACAGGTTAATGGAACTCCATCTAATATTTACCCTTAAAACTGCTATATATTGCAGGCATGATATAATTTAGTTTGAGATACTTTTTACACTGACGTAGTATGTATTTAAAAGTACCCTTGTCATTTTTACAAATTTGGTTGTATTGAGGTCATTTTCTCTTGGCGAAATTTGCTCACACTAGAAAATTGAATTTATGTGCACTACTATTTTTTTTGAACGGAACACTACTAAATTAGCTCTCCTGTCATCCACAAAACTTGTTATAGCTAAATAAAATTGAATTTAACCACCATTCGGTGAGCTGTTGCTGATATTTCAGTAGGTTTGGAGTACCGTAAAAGACATCACATGATAGTTTTAGAGTACCTTTTATATTTTCCTCATTAAACAAGTTTGACATATGCTCAATTATAATGACTGTGAAGAGTGAAAGAGTACAATTTGATGCCTAATAACCGATTTATAGTTCCTTTTCTGCTTCTGATCAAAATCCTGATAACATTTTTAGGTGGTCAGCCTTTGTTGACAACGGCAAGATCAAGGCTTTCAATGTTGAGAAAGCCCCTTCAGAGTTCAAGGTTTCTGGTGCTGAGGTGATCTTGGATCAGATCTGAGCTTAGGAAGAACTTGTGGTGTCTTCCATTTGCTGAAGCAGCATGAGTGCTTTGGTGTCCCAAATAAATTGGATCTCTTTTTGCTTGTTTAGAGGTTCTAGATACACTACGTCCAGACTATGGAATCCACAGTGTATTGAGATTGTTTTCGTGGAATAATCGATCAATGGCCAGTTAACGCAGATTTGTTTTCATTGGCTACTATTGTGTTCTGGTCAGTGAACAAAATGAACAAGACCGTCAGGAACCGGCTTGTATCGAGCATTTTTGTGAGTTTTGAGTGAACGATGCTTGAAAAGAACAGTGCAGGGGACACTTGCCTTGATAATGCCTTCCCATTTTTAATCATTGTCTTCGGTTGGCAGTAAACTAGGGAACGAAAATCTTCATTTCCGTTAGAGTCTGAGATTTCTCATGTTTCCCAACTTCCCAAGCCCTGTGACTATGTTACGGTGACTCCATATTACGCAGGTTTTATGCAAGTCTCGTTGAAGTTTCCGTGAGGAAGCCGACGAGTTCGGTGTCGTCACTGCTGATTGTTACACTCAGCAGTCAGCGCGACGCATTCGAATATACAAGGAGAGGAGCGCGGCTATCCACTCACACAAGCACAATACGGGCTGCCGGCGGCCATAGCCCAGGGAAGCTTCGGAGCTTGTTTCGTGGAACAATGGCCAAGAAACCCATCCAGTACGCCGTGGTCAGTACTGCTTGATCTGTACTCTCCTTGCAGCTATGACGCCTTCTCTTATTGCCTGGCATGAGCCGTGACGTCGCCATGGTCGTCGCAGGTGGACGCCTTCACGGCGGAGCCGTTCAAGGGCAACCCGG
>LAPY01000236.1:58789-91681 GCA_000970635.1 Eragrostis tef
ACGAGAGTAGTTAAGCCGTGATTAGACGATGGTTACTGTAGTATTACTATAATAAAACATAGATTAATTAGGCTCATTAGATTCGTCTCGCAAAGATGTACCTATCTGTAAAAAGATTTTATCATTAGACTTTATTTAGTACTCTTAAATAATAAGATTCTCTTTAGTGCTAAAGTTTAGAGAGGTCTAATCTGCTGCAACGAACGCGCCCTGTCCGGAATACCGGATGTTGAGCGGATTGTGCCGCAGGGACCCGACCTGCGGACCGGCGGCCGGCGGCGGGTGGATGGACCGTTTGCCTCCACCTGTCACATTCCATGCCAGGTCGCCACGTCCTACGATCCTTGACTTTGGCGCGTCCTACGATTCTTGACTGCGCCGGCGGCTGTACCACGGATCGAGCGAAGAACGATGCCCTCCCATTGAGTTCAGATTTGAATTTTCTTTCCAGCCATTAGGAAAAAAAGAAAAATAAGAAATTGTCTTAGAACCATGCTGACAATATCGACAAGTGCAAACCGCACTCTTTTAATATCCCAAGACAAACTTCTCATGTTTGTATAAATTGTACTACTCTCAACTTCCCGTGTACGTGGCCGCACAGAAACAAAGGAGAGGTAATGGCGAGAGAGAGCAATGGATTGAGGGCACAAAGGAGTCAGCAAACGCTTCCACAGCGTCTCAACATTTTCTGAATTTCCAGACGAGACCGTTACCAGGGCACAGAGACGTAGAGTAATGCAACACCTCGAGCGTGGCAACAAAAACGCTATTGTCCCTTCAAGCCTCGAGCGTGGCAACAAAAACAAACTCATTCACCTCAATGACAGTGAGCAAACCATCCTCAGTTGAAGGCGACAAGGAAAAGTATACATGGTCATGCTACTGATCTCCGACGTTTCGTGTGGCCTTCTTAGATGCTGGTACACGCTCCCACCACAGAACGAATGGAACCACACAACTTGAACCTGTTCATAAGCAGTAGCAATTTTCCAGATCATAAAGTGAGGATCCGAATGAACGCGTGAGGTTCCAGCAACTTATGCAAAATTTTAGAAAGTCGGTACACACCAAGAAAACATTTTACACAGGTCAGCTTAGGCAAAATTCTTCAGCTCCAATGCCAATTCTAAATGCCAAGGCCCACATACCGACATCGGAACCGGGCCTAAGGTTATCTGTGCACTACGGAAATGGTAGCACTCAGTCAGTATTCAGTAACAGGTTCGACAGGCCTACCTAGCTGTATAGGCAGAGGAGACCAAGAAACCATCACTTAAGCAGCTGTAGTACAAAAAAGAAAATCTATTAAGGTAATACACATCAGTACCTCTTTGTAGCAACAAATACCCAGTTTGCCATGTTGAAAATAGTATACATGTCAGACCCACCAAAAGGAACAATTTAAATGGAGACATGATTTGATGCCACACAGTTCAAACTGAATAAAGATAACGAAGAAGATGGCTAGATGAAATCAAATTGACAAACCAAAAACGTTACAGGCTATAAAATCTAGATAGGACCATGGGACAAACCAAAGTTTAAAGGTGGTTGACTGCCCTCGTTTGATTTGGGCACAAACTTCCTGATCTCAGTCACAACTGTAAATGTAAGAAAACGAGAGAGAGGTGGCATGGGAATGAGTTATATTTCGATAAAGGGAAAAAAAAAGTTGCATACACAGCAGCACATATCAGGCCAAATTCAACACCATAAGAGATATAGGAAGGCCGGTAACTAATGAAACATATAGTGCAGCAAAACTTGGTTAGCAACTTAGCATACAACAATCTCTTCTTCCATTACTTATCCCAAGCATAGTGTAATAGAAGAGGGAAGTGACAAGAGAACACATATCAGGAACTAAATGTCTCCTACATAAAGATTCCAGCAGCAGCGACTTGATCGTTGCCATGCCATTCTGTCAAAAGAAATTTGAACATCAGAGGCGCCATCAACAAATCAAGACTAAAACAACAAACATCAGTCTAAACCTTTCAGAAATAACTACTCGAACAAAAAACAATCATCAATCCAAACATGTCATAACAAAAGTTCAAACTAAGTACCACCACCAACGCTGTACAAAAGATTAGCACCTTCCAGTAACACACTTGACTATGTGAAGGCAGAATACCTCACATCATTTAACCATAGTACGATTATCGATAACAGAGGGAAGTATGATGTTTACATAACACAAATGATTGTGCTTAACATAAAACATAACATGATGTGAAAAATACGAAAGCAATATCCAGCAAAAAGAGGTTCCATGATATGATATCAGTGAAGCATGGTTGCAAGTATTAACCTGCCACTGTACTAAGGTCGAAAAGGATCATTTCTTTCTCCCACCACGCTCCCTAAGCGTCAGATTGATCATCACTCCAGGACCCACATTGTAGTAAGCAAGAGAAAGGTTGTCTTTGAGGAAACTAGTCTTCACACTCAATTTCTGCTTGTTAGCAGGGAGTTGCAATTCTCCAGCAATCTGTTCCTTCAGACTGCCCACTGTATCCGATAATGATTGGACAGGAATCTCCAAAACTTGGCCTTTCAAATTTCCTTCGTCAAGGTTGGGCACAGATACAGAGATGCGAGCAGGGCCCTGCAGTCAGGAGTATAGGTTAGCATACTGTGGTTCTTAAATACTGATATAACAAGAAGCTTGAAAAGTAAGAAACAAAAATGAACTGCTATTTGAAAAAGCCATTACCGGATGCTGAGCAAGGAACTGCTCTGCAGGGACAAGAGAAGCATCATCTGATTTCTGCCTTTTAGGTTCCGGCTCATCAGGTGGAGGTGGTTGCTCCTCAGCAGGAGGCTGCGGGGGGAGAGGCGGTGCTGGAGGCTGAGGTATTCCAATGGGGTTGATCATGGGTGGCATGTGCTGCGGCGGGGGCATATGGTATGGGCGTGGTGGACCAGGCATGAACTGTGTCTGGCCAGGAGGGGGCGGAGGAATGTTTGGCATATGAACCATTTGGCCATGCATCCTAATCATCTGCGGCTGGCCTGGTATCTGTTGAGGAGGTGGATGCATATGAGGCATCATCTGAACTCCAGGCATATGAGAATATTGTGGCGCATTTGGAGGGACAAAGCGGGGTATATTGGTCAATGGAAGTGGTTGAGGAGGTCGGGGCAATGGCATGCCAGGCCGTATAAGTGGAGCCGGACCAGGAATAGGTCTCCCGTCAACTGAAGCATCAGCCTGTTCCTCACCACCTTGAGACAAAGCTTGAGTGGCAGTCCAACCAATACTACCCGAATGACCATCCCAGATAACCTGCTTCGGCTGCTCATCCTTTTTCTTCTCAATTTCTGCCTTGACAGCATTAGAGACCTCCTCCTCGGTGGTTCCAAAAATATCAGGGCGAGTACGAGCAAGACCAACAATATTCCGAGAAATCTCATCATCAGGAGCGAGTGTGGTCTCCTTAATTTTGGCCAACATCCTCTCTTTTTGTTCTTTGTACTTCGGGTCAATGAGTGAGATGCGCATATGTTCCTCCATCTCACTGATTGGAATTAGCTCCCCGGTTATCGGCGAGACCACAAACTTGGTTGGGTCCCTCTCTGCAGGAATCCTCTCCTCAGGTCTCTTGTAGTTCTTGACAATCCTCATAGGAGCCTCCTCATCACCAGTCACCTTAACTTGTGCTCCTTCATTTTCCTCAAGCCGTGCTGCCCGCATACCTTCCTCAACAAGTTGCATTTCCTCTTCATCCATCTCCATCTCAACCTCTTTAGCTGGCTCGGCCAATTCCATTGCTTCCTCCTCTCCCAAGTTCTCCATCTTCTTCCGTCGCTTCAACTCCTCCAGAGTAGGTGGTACAGGAAGCCCCTCATATTCATCATCAGCAAAATCAATTTCCTCAACAACAACAAAATCATGCCAGTCAATCATCGACATTTGTAGTCTTTCTTGCTCAATCTCGTCCTCAGCCAGCTTCCTAGCCTGCTCCTGCGACCGGTCCCATTCCAGCCGATTCAGGCATCTCTCCAGTACGGTAGTCAGGTCCTTTGAACCCTCCTTCAGCTCCTTCAGCAACGCAGGAACCCCCTCCTCCGGCCTCAGCACCCTTGAGTACGCATCTGTGAGCGACGTGAAGAACGGGAACATACTGTGAGTGGGTCGGATGAAGTGAAACTGCATGTTGTTGCTCTCGCGCTGAGCCAGGCTCGTCAAGAAGTTCTTCCCATTCCGGGCAACAAACTGTGCTGTCAGCTTGATTATGTCCAGCTCCTCCCCAGTAATGCCCTCAGGAAGCCGCACCGTGTAGAGCTCTGCCTTGGGCGGCACCAGCACCTTGGTGGGCGGCAGCACACGGAAGGGCGCGGAGTGGTCGGGCTTCGCGTCCGCCGTAGGTGCACCGTCCGCGGGGGCAGTGCCATCGGCAGGGGCAGGGGCCAGCGTCGCGCCGTCAGAACCAGCGCCGCCGTCGGGCTCGCCACCAGAGGGCGCGTCAGCGCCAGGCGGCGCGGCGGCAAGCTCGGAGATGCGGTGCTGGTAGTAGGCGTGGTAGGGGTCGGATGGCTGTAGGAAGTTGAACTTGGCGTTACCCTGGTTGTGGGAGATGATGCGGCGCTCGAACTCTGGCCCGTTCTTGGCGACGAAGGTGGCCGTCTTCTCGATGATCACGCGGATGTCTGGGGGCGGGTGGATGATGCCGATGGGGAGCGTGTGGGTGACCACCGTCGCCGGCGGGTCCGCCCTCGCGCCTGGAGGGGGAGGCGCCGCCTGCTGCTGCTGGGCGTCGCCGCCTCCACCGCCGTCGCCCTCCGGCGCGGGGAGGGTCAAGATGGGGTTGCCCATGGCGGCGGTAATGGGGGTTAGGGTTTCGGCGGGTTTAGATCGGAGCGAGGGAAGGGACGGGAGGGTGATTTTGTTTGGGCCGGATAGGCTTCGAGTCGGTTCAATTTCGTCTGCGATACCACCGTTTTTTGAAGAAAACCGACATACGGTGACTCGGTGAGTACCCCCCAACGTTGCACAAACAAAGAAGTTTGGGCCTCTCTCTTTGCGGTGAGTTTGGGGCGCTCTCTCTCTCTCTCTCAATTTACGTATTTACTGCATCTTCATTGCAAATGCACGTTTTCCCATATGTCATATGTATAAAAACAACATAGTAGTAAGATGTTTACAAAAGAAAAAACAAATGAAGATGAAACACAACTTGAATAAACCAAGTACAGAGTTTTAATTGACAATCGTGACAATATATAGCTTTTATGTATGTAGCACTGAGACTAGAGCTTGATAAACTTTATTGTAGTATGTTCTAAATTGTATGATACATGAACTTAATTTGTACAAAACAACACGAATCTACATTATTTGTAACAAGATTAATCTCGACCTATCTTTAAAGACATAAAATGAAGTTATATACAAATTAGATTAAATTTTATTGTCAAGAAAATATGACTGATATTTTAAAAATTAAGTGTGTCGATCTTATAATTTTTCAAAAAGCTACATTATAGAAAAACTAGTTTAGTCATCCGAACCAAGTTTATAAAGTAATTATAGAAAGGGTAAATTTCGTAAAACCCTAAATTTTATGGCTCTTGTCTCACAAAACCACACGTATTTTGGCTTGTGTCACTTAACCCCATGTTTTATGGTCATATTGTTTCACAAAACCCCACATCTTTTGAAAAAACATTAACATGACATGCAAACTATATATTTCTACTTGCACGTAATCGATTTAATTAACAAAATTATTTAACCAGATGCACAACCATGTAGTCTTCAAAAATGAAAGTACAATTCATATATAAGGTTCATACAATTTTGATATGGGTGGGTTTTATGAAACAATTGAACCAAAATACCCGGGGTTAAATGACATGAGCCAAAATATGCGAGGTTTTGTGCCACAAGGACCACAAAACTTGAGAGTTTATGAAATTTACTCTGATAGAAAACTAGACCAGGTAAGTTAGATGGCACAAATATAATATAAAATCAATAAACTACCTCACCTATGGCAAAGACAATTCAGAACAGATAATGCAAGTGTATTTGTATTCAGCAGTATAATCACACTCGTGCATTCGCGCGTAAATAAAAAAACTTTCGCAAAAAATTGTAAAAGAAAAAAACTCGTGCAGCTGTTTGTGCAGCCAAAAACACGAGCCCACCGAACCGAACCGGCAAAACGGAGCGAGGCCAGGCCAGATGCTGCCGTTGCGCGTCGGCCACCGTTTCGCCCCCCTGCGCCGCTTCTCCTTCCCCATGGCGGCGCCCCCGCAAACCGGCAAAACCCTCCGCCCCAACCCCTCGCGTACGTCACCCTCCCCTTCCCCGTCCGTCCCCGTCTTCAATTCCCTGGGCGCATCTCCCCCTCTTCCCCCCTCCCATTCCCCGCGATCTCACTTTCAGCTGCTCTCTCCAGCTTCCCCCGCCGGCTCGGCCCCCAAGAGGTCCAGGACGATGGCCACCGATGCGGCGGGGGGCCCCGGGCCGCGAGTACCTCAATGCCCTGGTACGGTGCCTTCTTCCGTTCCTTGCTTCCTCCCCTGGATCATCCTGTACTTGCGGCGATTCTTCCGGTGCTCGAGTTTTCGTGCCACGCAACGCGCTTAGAGAGCGGAGGTTGGAGTAGTGACCTTTGGTTTATGATCTGTTTCGAGTGATTTGGCGCAGGATCTTATGCGTGTTAGGTGTTTGGAGAAATTCCGATGGAGCCTTCAGGACCAGTTGTGGCCGGTGACGGTGGCTGCGGCGTTGATGCTAATCTTAGTGCTGGTCTGGGATTAGGCCGATTATTTTAATGATTGTGTTACAGTGATCTTCGCAAAATGCAGTACAAGATATTTGAGGGTCAAGACTGCGTATTGGACCAACCTGATGTCTGCTTCCCATTTAGACATAGTGCATTTCAGAATATGTGGATCACAGCGCTCTGTACATATTCTGTAGAAAAAGAGCAGCCATGGCACAGTTGATGCAGGATATGCTTTCTTCTCCCCCTGATTGAAGTTATACTTCATTCAGCATTTGTTTTAACAAATAATGATTCATGCCTATGTTGGAGCTTTATGACTATATGCTTTTCTACAGTTTGTATAGTGTTAGAACTTTTCTCATATGTCATATTCTTGTCTGAGTTAATAGCATGGTGCCTACCGCAGACCACTTTAACTGTTGGAAATCAGGCCTGCTCAAGGCCTCTCGAACTATATGCTTTATGGTTGCTTAATTTAGACATGAAATTCCAGTCCGGGTCAGTCGTATTCAGCGGCTGGCATCATTTTCTAGTTTTATAGTTGACCAATAAATTCCTCATTCAAACTGAAAGCATTATCTTGATGCGGGTTTCAAGATGCTTATACTTGTTAACTGTCGATGCTTTTGATGCTTCCTGATGTTTCTCCATTTACTGTAGAATGACAAGAGAGAAAGGCTTGTGAAAGCAAGTCGGGATATCACAATGAACAGCAAAAAGGTCATCTTCCAGGTCCACAGGCAAGCAGTGCAGAGCTACCTGATCTGCATCACATTATTTTTTGCCTAAAAGGGATGAGGAAAAAATACCTAAATTTTCTTGACACAATATGGTTCTTATAATCACTTAGGACACTCCATGCCAAATATTTACTTTTGAGTATCAAATAATTACGCTTGGCTGTTTCGCAGTATTTTTTCCTAAAGGAAGAAAAACCTAAAGGAAGAAAAACAGTGCATACATGTGTTATTGATGGAGATTCTAAGTCTCAGACATTTTAACCACTCTGACGTCTGAGCCTTCACCAGTTTTGAAGAAGTATGTCATGCCATCAGATATATCATATGTCTATGTACCGGTTGGATTTTGTTTGCTTTACTGTGAAACCCAACTCTTGTTTTATACAACGAACCCAAATTTCAAGTTTCACTGTATGTATGAAAAAAAAGTGCACGCGAGTTATGTCATCTGGGGCATGTGTAAACAGGATTTTCAGCTGAAAATTTAGTTCTATTACATAGCCTGTTTGTAAGAATTATGAATATATGCTCTCGAATTGATCGACAGTATATTCAGAATGGCAAGCTGTTAAACACTGAGCTGTGCTTGTGTACATTTTCGCAAATGTTGAGTTTATCCATGTCGCTGAATTCCAAGTAATGACACCATTGGGGGATAATACTATACAAGATGCATTTTAATCAAGGCTTTATGCCAAAAGTTGCGTAAATTATTTGCCAATTTCTTTACTGTTGATTTGCTTTCAGAATCAGCAAAGCTAACAAGGAAGAAGTTCTTTCCAAGGCAGAAAATGATCTTGCCACAGTTGTTAACCAGTACATTGGAAAGTTAGTAAAAGAATTACACGGGACCGACTTCTGGAAGCTCAGAAGAGCCTACACCTTTGGTGTTAGTACCAACCTTATTCTTCTGCATTTGCTTATGTTTGCGATGAATATGTAACAGATGCATATGTTTATTGTGATTGTCGCAGGTGCAAGAATATGTCGAAGCTGCAACATTTTGCAGATTTTGCAAGACTGGCACTCTATTAAGTCTCACTGAGATTAATGAATCCTTACTAGCACTAAGTGATAAATCTGTTGAGCCCTTACAGATAAATGTACTTGACTACGTTTTAGGGGTAAATACACTGATTCTATGCTTATCACTAATCATCCCTTTTTCTTCCTCGATTGATGTTACTAATGTTTTTTCTACATTTTGTTACCATGTCTTAGGTTGCTGATTTGTCAGGGGAGCTAATGAGACTTGCAATAGGCCGTATATCTGATGGGGAAGTTGAATATGCAAAGAACATATGTTCATTTGTACGCGACATTTACAGGGAGCTGACCCTTGTGGTTCCTCTAATGGATGACAATATGGAGATGAAGAAGAAGATGGAGGTTATGCTGCAAAGTGTTGTGAAAATTGAGAATGGTATTACTTTGTTGATGCCCAACAGTATTAATATCTTTGCATGAGTATAACCTTGACCATAAAACAACAAGCACACCTTGTCTGAAAGACGAAGAGTAAAAATATATTTGCATGAGCTTTGTTGCTGTTTATATTTAGAGCTCACTTCTGAACTTGGTTGATTCTACCATCTGTTACTCTGCTAGCTATGTGCTGTTTTCTAGTTCCGGATTCTTTTTGAGAGACAGCAATTCTGGCATACATTTTTTTGCAGAGAATTTATTACTCGTTTGGAAAAAGTTAACTTTGTGCATGCTTGTTTCAGCTTGCTTCAGTGTTCATGTGAGAGGATCTGAATACATTCCACTTCTAGGATCATCAGCTGATCCAGATTATTCCTTTTTCGGTGCCTCAGACTTTGACCAATGATGAAGCATGAATACCAAACTAAACTGTCACATTTGCTTCTATCACCTTCAGTAAATCAGAGGAAAAGAGTGGCGTCAAGGCTACTTTTAGGTCCCGTCTTTTGTTTAGTGTTTGACTTTACTGCTGGTTTATGTTGCGCACCATGTAATCTGTAAATCAGTCTCGGGAATCATGTTGCATGACTGTTTTTTTGAGTTGTGGTTGTTCTCGGTCTCTCTGCACAGACTGTTTACCTGTGCCCCATAGTGCTTGTGCTAGCTCGAGATATTTTCATTGAGAAATGTACTCTCTGTTTCATCGGGCCTGTGTAAGTTCTGCCTCGTCTTGTAGAAGCATGCATTTGATGTCTCCATTGTAGTTCGGCTTCATCGTTTTGTACACTTGTTTTCAATGGTTCAATGCCATAAAGCTTTATCTAATCTCTTGTGCTCTCTGATGGGTTTGAGCTGTCAGGTTCAGCAGAATATGTTTGTTTGGCGGTACTTTCTTTGAGAAAATTTGTCATCAAGAATTCGCCTAGTTCCTTTTTTGCCATGCTAAAAAATGAACTTCCTTATCTGCCAACCATCCAAACTTTTATGCTTTAATTGCTATTGCGGTTATGTTCTCCCTCTTCCACCACACAAGAAAAGACAAAAAAGCCTTTGGCAGGAATGTGTGTTCACAGATCTCGCTCGCGGGGAAGGAAGCCGTGTTGACGGTTCTGCAGTGAGGGATCAATTTTTCTTACTGTGTTATTGCTGGAGCATTTTTGTCTTTTCACGTGTGGTGCAAGAGGGAGAATACAACAACAATGCCAATGAAGACATAAAAGTTTATATAGATGGCAAGTAAGGAAGTTCAACTTCTAGCATGGCAAATAAGGAACAAGGTAAATTCTCAATGACAAATAAGAAATTTTTGCTACTTTCTTTTCCTTCCTTTTGTGCATGTGTGTGAAGCATTTGGCTGCTCATTTGATGTTGTGTTCAGTATTTGTTCTGTGTATATTTATGGAATGTTGATGTGGTTGCATAGCGCGGGATTTTTTCCTTTTGTGACGCAAGTTTTGTAGTGCTTCACATTTTCCGTCTGTGAAAGGAAAGCATAAACGCAAGGCATTTTGGGTATTTTTCTTGGTAGGATCCAAACTCGAAAGAAGCCCAGTCTGGTTGGGCTGTTCTTCAATACTTCAGGCCCAAGGAACAAACTCTTATGATCCTGCCGTGAGGCCCGTGACGGGACTGAGACAAAACAACCGTACCGACGCCGCCGTTATACCCGGCCGCGAGTCCGCGACACGGCGAGGTTCCTTCATTCACCCCCGTCGATCCGCAGCCGAGCCGCTGAAACCCTAGCCCCCAATCCGTGCAAAAATCTCCCTCTCGCCGCCTCGCCGTCGCCATGGGCAAGAAGAGGAAGCTCGAGACCAGAGCCGCCGCCGCAACCAGGGCCGCCGCTGCAAAGGCCGCTGCCGAGCCGGAGGCCCCTTCCTCTCAGACGGAAGCCCTAGCCTACAGCACCGTCCCCGCTGAGGCCATGAAGGAGGAGAAGCTGGCCCTGCAGTCGGGCGACGAGGTGGAGGAGGAGATTGAGGTGGAGGAAGAGGTCGAGGTGGAAGAGGAGGTCGAGGTGGAAGAGGAGGAGGAGGAGGAAGATGAAGACGAGGGCGAGAGCGACCCCGCCTCGATCCAGGCGCTGCTGGATTCGTTCGCCAAGGAGCAACTTGTTGAGCTGCTCCGCGACGCAGCCGTTGCGCACGTCGACGTGCTCAGGACAATCCACCGAGCGGCCGACTCGGACCCGGCGCAGAGGAAGATCTTCATCCACGGCCTTGGCTGGGATGCTACTGCAGATACCCTGACCGAGGCGTTCAGCCCCTACGGAGAAATCGAGGACCTACGGGTCGTCACCGATCGTAACACGGGCAAGTGCAAGGGATATGGCTTCATTCTCTTCCGTCGCCGTTCAGGTGCGAGGGCTGCGCTTCGGGAGCCCCAGAAGAAGATTGGGAACCGTACAACTGCCTGCCAGCTTGCCTCTGTCGGCCCTGTCCCGGCTGGTGGTGTGGTGGCCAATAACCCTATCGCAGCTCCAGCTGCGTTGCAGCTGCCGCCAATGTCGGAGTACACACAGCGGAAGATATTTGTCAGCAATGTTGGTGCAGATATAGACCCGCAGAAACTGTTTCAGTTCTTTAGAAAGTATGGTGAGATTGAGGAGGGCCCTCTTGGGCTTGACAAGGTAACTGGGAAGCCCAAAGGATTCGCGCTGTTTGTCTACAAGACCATTGAGAGTGCCAAGAAGGCGCTTGAAGAGCCGCATAAACATTTTGAGGGAGTTGTGCTCCACTGCCAGAAGGCAATTGATGGACCAAAGGCCAACAAAACAGCGGGACTTGGTGGATTCTATGGTGCTGGTGCTTCAATTGGGAACAAGGGGGCTGTTGGATATGGAGCTACTAGTCATTCTTTGCCCGGTACTGTTGGTCTTGGCCATGCGATTTCACCAATAGCGCCCAGCCTGGCTTCGCTACCTGGAGCTATTGCGGCGACCCCAGGGGTGGACACTGCTCTTGGGCAGGCCTTGACAGCTTTGCTTGCCACCCAGGGAGCGGGGCTGGGTCTGAATAGCATCTTAGGAGTTGGTGGTAATGCTTCAGGGGTGCCTCAGCCGGGGGCATCTGGAACACTGGGTAGTAGTGGCGTGCCCGGGATGCCAGGTGGTTATTTGGGTGGCTATGGTGGCGTTGGTGGGTATGGGGGTGCACCATCAGGAGGTCCTGGAAGAAATTACATGGGGCGTTAGGTGAGATTTTAGCAGGTGGATCACTTTTAACTGCTGGAAGCTACAAATACTTCTGATATCTTTTTTTGCATACAAAAGTAGTCCACTGTTATAATTTATTTGATACATGAATTATTTGCGCATTCATGTAGATATCTCAAGATGAATCTCTTTGTTCTTTCTAAAAAATGTTTAAAAGTTATTTTTGGCTACAGCAAAGGCATTTATGTTAAAATATAGCGCCCTGTAGTATTCATTTCCTTTATTTAGTACTAAGAAAGGTTAGCTGTTTGAAAACTGTAGGTTCTGCTCCTAGAGCAGAGATTAGAACCTTTAAGCTGTGAGACTCAAAAATTGTAGCTGGTGTTAGCGCAAGTCATTTCAGTAATTTCCTTCACATCAGTGGAGGTTGATATCTAGGAGTCAATTAGTAAATTGCAGACAATTGTTAGTAGGAAATAATGATAGAGCATTGTAGCTACAGGTTAGGGTATTTGATCATGTGTGCATACACTTGGTTACTTATCATCATTTGCAATCTTATATTTGTTGTTTCTGGCCCATGCTATTGTTTATGCATGGAAACCCTGTTTATGCCATGTGCCTGCATTCAACTTATAAGTTGTATTTCAGCTATAGACAGTCGGGAGGTCACTTTGTTTCCAAGCATACACCTAAGTTCATATCAAGTCTTAGTTTTGTGTGACTCATTTTGTCCCTCTTAATATTGTTTTACATGCATACACAGAGTACCTGCACCCTGCATGGCACTCTGCATTAGTTCTTCCATAAACTGTTTCATTTGTTTTGAACTACTATTCCAACCGCAGACTAAATCATGTTTCATTGGAAATGTTATTTTTGTTGCACACACAAATGCTTTTTTAATAATGATTTCACTTATTTATTCATCTTGCTACTTGACAGGATGGTTATAACTATTTTACTGTGGTCAGATGATTCTACATGTTCCTGCATGGCACTTATAAACTTGTTGTGCTGTTTTAAGCATCTGGCTACTTCACTGCTCTTGTGGTCAAAGTTTTCAAAGGAACTTTGGTTTCCTCTATCTATCGCTTCAAAATGAAACAGTGCCTTGTACAACTGTTTAGATTTTTAAAAGGCAGCCTGGTTGCTTCTGAAACATTGTAAAAGACTCTGTTTGGATTTAAAGCACTGCAGTATTTAACTACAGTTTCCCTTTTTTTAATGTATGCTAAAGTTTATGTTGTTATATTTCTTTAAACCGATTTTTATTTATATTCTACTTCCACAAGTGCTGGATTAGTTATTATCCTGCCAAACAAATCTGTTCTAAACAAAGATGGATATGAAGCTTTTGTTATATGGTTTCTTTCTTTTGCTCAGTTTGTGAATAAAATTGTTTACAGAGAAACCTTCTGGTTCAAGTAAAACATTCTTGTACAACTTTTAAAGGCAAGCGCTTTGTCTATTTTCTTCCCTCGGTTTTAGTTGGTTGTACGGATAGCCCTATGTAACCATCAGTGCACCACCACTATTGTGATAAGGGACGTAAAATCCTGCTTGGTATTGCTTTGTAGCCTTTTAACTGCAGGAACCATTTAGGAATCACATCCATGGTTGGAGAAGCATTGTACATTTCTCTGCTTCATTCACATGTGTTGGTGCTTCGCTCAGGCAACATCGCCTAACAATATTTCATTTGTTGTTTTGCTTTCTATGAAACTACTTGGTGTCTGTAATGGCTTTCATTAGCAGTTATTAGTTCTTTTTAGGAATCCATTTTGGCCTGTCTAGTTTATTTTGGCATGCTGACCATTTGAGGATTTGGGTCCTGCCTCTTGGCAGGCAGCGCTCCCAGCCGCATCAGACGCCTATGAGCGCTCCCTGAGCTAGGCAGTTCTGCTCAGGAGTGAACCAAAATGCACTTAATGCCTTAATAGGTTTATATCCTTGACCAGGTAACAACTGATTATGATCATATGCGTGCCTGTACATGACAACATTTTCAATTTGTATGCTCCTTTGCATGGTCACGTGAAACTATGGCAATCATGGCACCACATCATTTGAACAGCAGTACTCATAGGTGCAAAGTCATAATTAATGGGTTTTTTGTAGTTTGGATGAAAAACTCAGGAGTCATTTTCTTGGAATGTGATATTTCACAAGCTTGTTCAGGAACCTAAGATTATAAACTGTAACATTTACTTTATTTGTTGCTATAGTTTAATTGTAGCGACTGGAGTAGTTGTGGTTAGCTGTTTGATAGGGGCATAGATGATCCACACTATTAAGTCTGATCTGATGATGCCTACCTTTCTGAGCAAACTGTGGCCTTGGACTTGATTTGTAAAGGGCATTCAAGAGGCCAAACGGTAAGATCTGTACTTCCCCTGAAGCAGACGGTAAGCTGCTCAAGAGGCCAAACGGTATGAGGCCATCAGTGACTTCCCGGAGTTGGATCTCGGGCGATGGTGTCGCTTCAGCTTCAAAGAAATCAGTCTTTCGAAGGCTATGTAAGGTGGTGTGGATGGGTGCTGGGTCGTAGTTGAAAGCTTGAGGCAATTCTTACGCTCGATGTAACTTGGTCTAGCCAGTTCTCTTTTCTTCTCGCTGGACATTGGTCCGGTTTCAGATGTACACTATTAAGATACAAATCTAGTTGATTGTATTACAGTTTCATTGCCGTGATTACATCAGAAGTTGTTCTTTAGTAGACCGCCGCTTGCTTAAGAGAACTATTTCTAGACTGCCGATGATTTTTACTGTGTTGATCACAAGCATGTTGACAGTTTATCGTTGAACGATAATCAAATGACACTTGTTGGCGCCGAATCAGTGATGCATCGAAATGACATAATTTCACTTAACACTCGTTTATACATGTGACATATACACGTCTATATTTGCACGAAATACATGTTTACTGCACCCGCCGCAGTGCTCAAATCACACTAACAGCCCGATCTCATAGACGTGGAAGATCTCTAGCTAGACAGGGAGGTTTCCCGTCGCAGCGCTCAAATCACACTCCAGTACTCCAGAAAGGAACCGCTTAAAAGGAAAAGAGCTCGGCTCGTCTTGAGGAGAAAGAAAGACTATGGCGAGCAACGGCGACCCGATGGCTGAGGATGCGGAGGCCGGCGGCGTGCGACGGACTGTCTAGTTTATTTTGGCATGCTGACCATTTGAGGATTTGGGTCCTGCCTCTTGGCAGGCAGCGCTCCCAGCCGCATCAGACGCCTATGAGCGCTCCCTGAGCTAGGCAGTTCTGCTCAGGAGTGAACCAAAATGCACTTAATGCCTTAATAGGTTTATATCCTTGACCAGGTAACAACTGATTATGATCATATGCGTGCCTGTACATGACAACATTTTCAATTTGTATGCTCCTTTGCATGGTCACGTGAAACTATGGCAATCATGGCACCACATCATTTGAACAGCAGTACTCATAGGTGCAAAGTCATAATTAATGGGTTTTTTGTAGTTTGGATGAAAAACTCAGGAGTCATTTTCTTGGAATGTGATATTTCACAAGCTTGTTCAGGAACCTAAGATTATAAACTGTAACATTTACTTTATTTGTTGCTATAGTTTAATTGTAGCGACTGGAGTAGTTGTGGTTAGCTGTTTGATAGGGGCATAGATGATCCACACTATTAAGTCTGATCTGATGATGCCTACCTTTCTGAGCAAACTGTGGCCTTGGACTTGATTTGTAAAGGGCATTCAAGAGGCCAAACGGTAAGATCTGTACTTCCCCTGAAGCAGACGGTAAGCTGCTCAAGAGGCCAAACGGTATGAGGCCATCAGTGACTTCCCGGAGTTGGATCTCGGGCGATGGTGTCGCTTCAGCTTCAAAGAAATCAGTCTTTCGAAGGCTATGTAAGGTGGTGTGGATGGGTGCTGGGTCGTAGTTGAAAGCTTGAGGCAATTCTTACGCTCGATGTAACTTGGTCTAGCCAGTTCTCTTTTCTTCTCGCTGGACATTGGTCCGGTTTCAGATGTACACTATTAAGATACAAATCTAGTTGATTGTATTACAGTTTCATTGCCGTGATTACATCAGAAGTTGTTCTTTAGTAGACCGCCGCTTGCTTAAGAGAACTATTTCTAGACTGCCGATGATTTTTACTGTGTTGATCACAAGCATGTTGACAGTTTATCGTTGAACGATAATCAAATGACACTTGTTGGCGCCGAATCAGTGATGCATCGAAATGACATAATTTCACTTAACACTCGTTTATACATGTGACATATACACGTCTATATTTGCACGAAATACATGTTTACTGCACCCGCCGCAGTGCTCAAATCACACTAACAGCCCGATCTCATAGACGTGGAAGATCTCTAGCTAGACAGGGAGGTTTCCCGTCGCAGCGCTCAAATCACACTCCAGTACTCCAGAAAGGAACCGCTTAAAAGGAAAAGAGCTCGGCTCGTCTTGAGGAGAAAGAAAGACTATGGCGAGCAACGGCGACCCGATGGCTGAGGATGCGGAGGCCGGCGGCGTGCGACGGAGTCCCGCGGCGGTGGCGGGCCTTCTTCGCGGGTTCCTTGCTGTGCAGCAGCGCCGCGCCGAGGCTTACTCCATGCTCCGAAGGTATCGCCGTCGCGCACCCGTGTGGCTGTGCCTCGCGGATTCACAACTAAACCCTAATGTTATTCGGAGAGATTTATGCGGTATGTGCTCTTGCGGTTTGCAATGCGTAGCTCTAGTGTGGATAGGGTCCTGTCTGTTATGGTTTTCCTCTTTCGATTTGCTATGTGCGATTTGCTTCTGGAAGCTAGCAAGCTCAGGGGCCGTGGAGCCAGTTATTACAACGAGGTGAAAAAATAGAGCTCCTATCATGGTCCCAGAGGAAGGGCTCCTATCGTGGCCTGTTTGGAATTAAAAGAAAGAATCTCACATGACATTTACATAAACTTCGTGAACACTCAATTGTTTCAGGAGCGGCAGAAAATTACATGTTCTTTATATAATGGCCAAAAACACCCCACAAAACTCCAACATGGGCAAGATCTCTGTCTCTCCCATTCTATTTTCTCTTCAGATGCCAGTCATGTTGCCACCATCTGCTCTCCTGCCATGTAAACTTATAATTTACATGCATCCGGATCCGGTTGTACGATTGCTTGTTATGCGATGTGTTCTGTTGGTTCTGTTTCTGGAATAAGTGTGGATTTCAGTCAACTTGTTGGGATGGTTCAAGTAGTCTGGCTGGCGTATGTGTCACACTAGTGCTAGCTTATTTCAGTGGATCTTTGTGCTTGAAAATTGATTTAAACTTTGATTGTACTATCCTTGCTCTTTGTATTTAAGTCTATGGAGTTTTAGGTATATAGTGGTTTGTTGAATTCTTTCCATGGTTAGCTGTGATCAGTGATCCCGTGGCTGCTGGCATGAGTCCTTCTCTGAGCTTTTTGCAAGAGATAAATAACTTAAAAGCCTTGTTAATCTCATGAATTCGACGCATGAAAAGATCTGACTGTGTCATTCATATTTTTATTTCAGTGGTAAACCCACACTGTCACATGGCAGTAAGATTCAAGCTTTGATTTCATTTTGGAAATTTTAGTGCCAAATCCTCTGAATGGGATCACGATCAATTGAGGGAACTAGAAAGAAGATCAATTGCCATGTGAGCTTAGAAGAAACTTGAAAAGGGAAGAGATTGAAATGGTCACTACTTCGTTATATTAGCAGTGGTCTTGTTAGCTGCTGTTA
Source organism: Eragrostis tef (assembly GCA_000970635.1). Taxonomy (NCBI): domain Eukaryota; kingdom Viridiplantae; phylum Streptophyta; class Magnoliopsida; order Poales; family Poaceae; genus Eragrostis; species Eragrostis tef. The sequence goes on from LAPY01000236.1 coordinate 76,595, forward strand.
GACTGAATAAGTGTCATTTACACGCTGCTCTGACAACAAGTGTTACACAAATGAGTTGTCTCCGTCTGATGTCCAACAAAGCGTGTGACATTTGAATAGGATGTGCTGATAGCTGCATCATAGTCTTTATGTTGTCGTTTGGACTTCTGTGTATAGTGACCCCTGCTTAATACTTTCTATAATTCAATCTGTGTATGCATTGCCCTTGCCCAATAAATTATTTTAGAACGTTTAGCTATTATGCAAGAGGTCATATGGTATGTAGCTATGTCATTGTAGGTCTTGTGCTTGTTACTATAGCCATAATGAATAGTTATTGTTTTCTTGTACCAAGATGGCAACTTAGCTACAAGGAAGAGTTGAAATAATTTCATGGATAGTGTAAGTCTATCTAGGGGTCTGTTTCTTTTACGATGTTGGACACCCTAAAAGTACTTGGATAGTGCGATATGACGAAAGGAACTTTGCATATATGATCTCAGAAAAAAGGGCATGTGCCTATATCATTATGTTTTTTCTTGCGACTTTTTTTAGAAGCACTGCAAATGGGTCAGCAGCATATAGTGCATAGGCCGAGTGCTATTGTCTGAGCTGAAAGTTGTTTGTTGCGAAACTAAAGGTGAACGTGAAGTATGAGATGTTGTCCATCACGTTTCGCCGAGAGCTCAAATTTATCTTTCAAGTTTGGAACTAAATTAGTCCTGAACCTCTTTTTTTGAAGCCAATTGGTCCCATATCAGGGACGGAACTGGTAGGTAAGTTGTGATACGAGTTTGAGCTTCCGGTGAAAGATGAAGGATGAATTTGGCGATTTCGCCAAACTAAAACAACCATAGAAACAAAGACAACGGTAACATGAACAGCTTTGCTAGCGGCATCACGGAAGATTTCTCACAGCCTGCACCCATGTGCCTGCAGCCATCGTTTTGTCGTGGGCGCATCCACCTATCGAAGTGTGAATCAAACACGTATTTCTCTTTCCGAGCCATTTTAGCCAAGAGAATGAAGCAAGAGCCCATTCCTTGTTTGGATGCACAACTGTAGCTAAGCACAATTGGGCCTTTTCGCCACCATAATTTTGGACAACAGCATCGGAATCGTTGTGTCAAATGTACTGGATCGTGATAATTTTATGTCTAAGCTTATGATTTTGTTTCCTTGTCAACTCACTTAAAAAATTTCAGGGGATTTTCTGAATATATTGCTAATGGAGGTGAATTAGCTTACCAACAACTCTGTGGGAATATCACAACAGAGTTCAATGAGTGCTCAAAACAAGTTAGATCTATTAGACTCATCTTCTCCTTATCAGAAGAAAATGCTGTATCGGATTTCTTAATATTTTTCCTACAGGTTCTTGAAATGATTTCCCTCCTCTCAATGCCAAAATTTTGCCGTGATGATCTCGCCGATTTACTGAAGGTTGTTCAAGCATATGAGAAAGAGAAGTTGCATTTGGTAAGCCATTTTGAGCCATCTGTTTTCCCTGTGGGCTTTGGAATATCTTCAATTCATTCAGAAATTCTAATTAAGTTTTCCTATCGAAACCATAATATTTTAACATAGAATTATATCATCGGAAAGTGTTGGTAGGATTATAACATAGAAGAAAGTACAGATGTTTCACATGTTTAACCAAAGTCATGGTTGCTAAATATTTAAAGAAACTGAGATATATCCCTTTCAGAGGGCTCTCTTCAAATTCAAAACTCTTGCCATTCTAAAATTGTACCTTTGTTCCAGCATAAGTGGGTGTGCATATGGTTAAATTGATTGTGCATATTTTGTTTCTGTTGTAACCACTCTAAATTTTCCAACCTCTTGCCTCTGTACCTGCTAGCTACACCAGTCTGTTATGCCCTTACTACTGTACCCACAAATGCATATTTACTACTCGACCCTTTCTACTATATCTCATTCGCTACTGACTTGAATTTGATGTAAACTAGCCTGTAGTTAACTTTGTCTGCCTTTTACAATGACTTTGTTTTAGCTGCTGATCAGTTTGTTTCTTGTCTTATTGCTTGGGCTTCAGACAGCCAAGATTCAGGTGTTGAAGAAAGCTGGTCGCCCTTCAGAACGCCTGGTGAGCCATGAGAATTGCAGGTCACGCAGCATGGCCCAACATGTGTGTGTGCACGTCAAGGAGATAACTGAGGCTGCTGGCACGGAGGATTCCGAGGCGGACGCAGAGTATGATGCTGCACTCAAGGAAGCCATACAGGGAGTGCAAGAGGCAGTAACAAACATAAATGAGCATATGGAGGAAGTGCGCTATGAAATTGAAGCGCTCGAGGCAGAAACGGCTGGTAGCAAGTGGACCGAAGTTGAGGAAGCGTTCCCTGGTACCCTGTCTATAAAATAAACGAAATGCGGATGTAAGGGGCTGATGAATATTGATGGGCCATTTTTTTTCTTACTTAGTGATGGGATAAGTTTGGTGTGTAATATTTGGGACACTCTTCTGTCAAGTGCGAAGGTTTACTTATGCAATCCATGTTCTATCTAAAAGAATAGAGTTAGAAAAACTTTTGCTAAACGTTGTGTTTCTTTCTCTCTTTCTTTGCTTCTTTGGAGCATTTCAGTTTGCCATCTTGTGAGAGATTTGGATGAAGAAGATGATCTGAAATTGTGGGGATAGGCAATCACCAAACCATTTGAAGAACTCTGGAGTCGAGCCGGATGTAGTGCAGGGGCGTTGTATAGATTTCCAAGTCATGAGCTCCGCTCCTTGTTTCTGTGTGTGCGCGCAACACGTTTTTTTTTTTAGATAATAGGAAAACAAAAGAGTATCTGGCCTTGACCTCAAGAGAGGCTACAACCTATTATTACAAAGTTGCAGCACATCCGTCTGCAATGACTCACGACAAAGCTCACAAAACAAATGACAAAGACCACCATAGTTCGATGAAGATGTTTATTAAAAACCAATTCTATTGGTAAAACTCCATCCGTGATTGACAAAGATTTTCATGACCATGACCTCCATAATTTGGCATGCCTTCTTCATCATTTCTTTGTCTTCTTCACGCCTTTGCAGCAGCGCCCAGAATCGAAGCCAGTGAGTTCTCCGATATAGTACCTGCAAGTAAGTTTGAATTGGAGTTTTGTCAAAAACAATACCATTCCTACTAATGCCCAACATAAAGCAGATGCTCCTACTAATAGTTGCCTTTTAAAAGTGACACCAAACCCCGTAAGCCAATTACCAAATAAATGATGGAAACTACCTCGTGGAATAATATCAAAACAAACTGGGCGGCCCTCCATAGAAACTTAGCAAGATGGCAATCAACAAGTAGATGTTGAATGGTTTCTTCTTGTGAACAGAAGCAATAATGTTTATTCCCATTCCAATTTCTTCTAGCTAAATTATCTTTAGTTAAAACAGCACCTCTCTTTAGATACCACATAAATATTTTGATTTTTTTTAAACAGAGGCAGGAGCACTGCCTTTTCATTAAGAAGAAAATCAGAAGTTTACATATTCAGTTACATGAGAAGGATTACATTTGCTAATGATGGCTCTCGTCTACAAATTGGGCAAGGTTGGGCTGCCCACATGCTCTCTTTCTCAGTGCCATATCTTCCCTGATGAGCGTGACCACCTCTGTGGGTTCTTTTGCTCTGTTTACGAAAGTTCGCCTGTTGCGTTCATTTCATATGTGCCATGCTGTATACATCAAGATTCCTGCTTTTATTCTTTTGTGTTCCTTCGGAGTTCCGGCCAGCTGGGTGTTCCACCAGTCTCGGACTGAATTTATGCTTTGTTCTGGTGGCTGGATGAGATTGTTTGTCCAGCGGCTAACTCTGCTCCACACTTCGACTGCATATTGGTTCAAAAAAAAACTTGGACTGCATATGGGCACTGCAAGCAGAGGTAAAAATATTTTGATTTTTAGGGGCGGCTTCAATTTCCAAAGGTTTTTGTCGAACTGAACGTTGCCATTGCTAATCAAGGAATTATAACTAACATTAAAAATGCCTGATTGAGTTAAACTCCACCGAAAGACATCTCTATTATTATTCAAATGTACATGGTGAATGCGAGCAACCAGATCATGCCAGAAATTCAGATTTCGCCCAACCAAAGTCTTTCTAAAAAAGACATTAAGAGGGATTCTATTAAAAACTGATGCCACGATTGCATATTTCTTTCTAGCAATGTTGTACAGTGAGGGATATTGCTCTTGTAGAGTGAAGTTTTCTATCCACTTATCTTCCCAAAACAATAAACCGAAGCAAAAATGTAAATCCCCTGGTTTTCTCTCTACTTGAGCAATAGTTTGGTTCTTCAAGTATTTATTGTTCAACATTGTTTGCCATATGTCATCTTCATTAATAAGATTAAAAAGCCATTTACTTAACAAGCATTGGTTTTGAATGTTCAGATTCTTAATACATAACCCCCTATTTGTTTAGGTTGGCATAGGATGCTCCATTTAGCTAATCGATATTTCTTCTTGTGTTCATCTCATTGCCAAACGAACCAAGATCTATAATAATCTAGCTTTTCAAGTACACCTTTCGGCACTTCAAAAAAGACATCATAAACATAGCCAAGCTTGTTAAATCTGCTCCCTATAGACATATATTTTCCTTTCCAGCTACTTAATTTCTTTTCAAACTTTTCTTCAATGACCCGCCAATCTGCATTACTAAGTTTTTTGAAATGCATAGGAATGCCAAGATATCTAAAAGGATATTTCCCAGCCTGGCACCCAAACAATTGTGAATATTGTTGTTCTATTTATTTTGCTTGATAAAAACAAAAATCTCACTTTTGTGGAAGTTTATTTTCAGACCCGATAATTGTTTAAAGTCACATAACAACATTTTTATGTTTGTGGCTTTCACAATATCATGATCGATGAAACGTATAGTATCGTCTGCATATTATAGTATAGACAAACCACCATCAACCAAATGTGGAATCACTCAGGTTATATGGTCACCTTCCTTAGCCCTATTAATTAGAATGACTAACATGTCTACTACAATATTAAATAAAGTAGGTGATAGCAGGTCACCTTGTCTTAAGCCTTTTAAAGTTTGAAAGCTTTGTCCCACCCTCGAAGGTACCGGCATAATTTTCTTATTTTAGATTGTCATTTCTCCATTCTCCATTGGTGTAGAGCCATTATCCTCATCGGTCCATATTTCCTTTACCATATCCAGAAAACCATCACGAAGTAACCAGCCAAGATCATATTTGAACTCAGATTGGCCAACATTTGAAGATGCATCCGCAATATTTAGAAGTAAAGGAGTATGATCTGATATTTCACGAGTGAGTGTAATGACCGTCGATAGTGGGTATTTTTTTCCCACTCGGTGGCCATCAAAATTCTATCAAGCTTCTCATAAGTTGGGGTTTGCAGCGAGTTAGCCCATGCGTAACGTCTACCCGACATCTCAAGGTCTCTCAAATTAAGACCATCAATTATAGCATTGAATTGAATAAGAAAGGGCAATGATGATCATAATTATCATTATTTTTATCGTTTTTACACAGGACTGTTGGTGACGGGTCACTATCCCCCGGATCACCTATGGTACGAGGGAGAAGAGAACATTAGTGGCTGTAGAAATCTATGATTTTTTTACTAACTTCATCTGAACATTTCGGGTTTAAGCCTAGGCAGAGCATAGGGAAGAACCAATTCATTACAGAACCTAGTCACATGATTTATATTTTTTGTATTTCGAAAAAATATATTGCTCGGATGTAAGTGCCAAAATTCATGCGTTCTCCAAACTATAATCAGACGTGCCTCGTGCAAGTTTGTGGATTCAATGGCCTGGAATCATCAAATCATTCAGCTTTGATCCAGTGGGCATACACGAGTAGGTGTTTCATGAATGCATGTCCTCTGCCGACACTTCGTGGTTGTAGACTTGCAATGATATTGAAAAACTGAAACAGTCTGCATGATGGTTGTAGTTTTGTACAGTAGAATGATTTATACTATGTGGTCGTAGTACTGACGTTGACATCAAGCCACTGCATAAGAATCGTTTTCTGATCTGCAAGTGTGTCCTCGAGCCAACTGCTCCGGAGGGAGTAGTAGTACTGCATAGGAGTAGTTACGAATATGATCATTATAAGAACTTTAACAGTCAATTACCACAGTAGTATGTAACTACAATGAAACGTATTACAAAAGTATATTCCTCTTTGAAAGTGATTCGCCTGGCGAGTCTAATTGTGCTAATTTTATCCTCTCTCTTTATCTTTCATCTGTACACAACACTAGTAGAAATTAGTGTTAATATTACTCCAAAAGACAGATAAATACATTATCCTTTGGAAGCAGCACGGCTCCAACAAACCAAAAACAAGATATCACCCCCTTTTTTTTTCCCTCGTGGCAGCAGCACGTTTAGGTTTAGCGCTTGTTAATTGCCGAACGCTACAAAATATTTGGGCGGCACGCTAACCAGGTTGGTCATGAACAAGCCCGCACTAGGCCACCAGCATATAAACAAGGACTCGCACTAGAACACCGCACCGCGCCGCTGACATTATCCCCTCCCTTCCTCGCGTGTTCAATTCGTCTCACCGCAGCTTCTCTTCCCACCGATTCCCGCGGGCTCGCAGATCCACGCACCCCACCGCAACCGATGAGCCGCCGTCGGGTGGAGGCCTGCGACTCGTGGCGGCCCCCGCCGCGGAGGCCCCCGCCTTCGCTTCGCTCTCCGTCGGCGAGGGCGGGGTGGCCGTCAAGGTGGTCTTGGAGGAGGAGGTGGCCCTCGTTGAGGGTAAGGTGAAGGAGGAGAGGGCGCACAAGGCGAAGGAGCGCAGGCTGCCCCCCGCCGCGCAGCTGGTGCGGCACCCGCTGGCGCTGCTCGCGCTGGTGCCCAACAGCGTCGGTCACCGCGCCGCTCGACCGCGTCAAGCTCCTCATGCAGGTACGCCGCGCGTGGCTCTTCCTCTCTCTAATTTATGGTTGCTGCTACTGCTAATGGAGCAGCTGTGATTTTGCCTCCAATTTGATGTTGTGTTCGTCTGTGTAGACGCACAGTGTAAGGGTGGCAGGGGAGAGCGCCAAAAAGGGTGTTGGATTCCTTGAGGTAACGATGCAATCAGTTCGTTTTTCTTCCTCAATTTTGGCAATGTTGATACAGTGGTGTGATGAACCTCGCTTAAAAAAAAGAAATAAGAAAACGGTGCTATGAACCTTTATAATTCAGCAATGCAGCTCCCCATTTACAGTTTCTGTACAAAAAATTTAATGCATGGAGCTTCGCATGATATTTTGTTCACCATTATAAGCTGTAGTTAAGACACATGCTATATGAAACGAAATCCAATACTTTAGATAAAAAGGCAGTGGGAAAAAACAAAACCGAGATATAAGTTACAAGGAGTTAATGGCGGAATCTGTTGTGAAACACTTTAGATGAGAAGGTTGTAGTGAGACATCAAATTTGGGTGTTCCAGCATCTTTAAGATATATGTTGCTATATTAAGGAAGAACGTGCATCGTTCCTCCATCTCTTCCTATTCGTTCGGTGGATTTTGATGATCTCATAGGTCCTCGGATGAATCTCTGTTATGAGTCCCAGCAATAGTTCTGATAACCATATTTAAAATAGATATTAGTGCTAAACCCTCTGTTGAACAGCTCTATGCATGGCTCAAGTGGCCTGACTCTGAAGATCACAGTCAACAATTCCTAACTAATATTGTGTACTGCTTTCATTCATGTATAGTTTTCATAACGCCTTTGATGCCATATAGTTATCTGAACAGTTTCAAAGAAGCTATCCTGGTCCTCTCTATGGTTAAATTCACACCACATGGTAAATAATTATTTTTGGAATCCAACGCTATATTCTAATCAGATCCTAATTATTGAGATGAGCGTCGCATGACATTTGTGCTTAACCCCTTTACTCCTCTTCTGTATGGATACTTCATACTTGAGATTTCTGTATTATAACTTAAGGAGAGGTGAAATAGCTATACCTTGGACCTTTTTGAGAGAGCTCCACTCCAGGATCTCAGTTCGTGGGTTAAAATGAATTGATAACAAAATGACTTACCCAAACACCTATGCCAAACAGACCCTTGATGTTTCTTATACATTTGCACTCCTGCAGGCTATTGCAGACGTAGGAAAGAAGGATGGTCTTAAGGGTTACTGGAAAGGAAACCTTCCACAGGTTCTTGATATTCCCCGTCATGCATATTGTGACTCATGCATGGTTTATTTTGTATTCATGTGCTGAATTTGGTTGTTCTGCATATACGGCTCCAGGTTATTCGAATTATTCCTTACAGCGCGGTGCAACTTTTCTCGTATGAGGTTTACAAGGTCATAGTTACACCTTATTATACTTCGTTACAATACACTCTTGCATTAATGAGTTACGCATTTTCTCATACAATATTACTGGTTTGCATTCAGAAAATTTTCCGGACAAAGGACGGGGAGCTTACCGTGTTTGGGAGACTTGCTGCTGGTGCTTGCGCGGGCATGACATCTACACTTGTAATTTATTTATTTGCTTACTTCCTAGCAAATATATTTGCATTTCTTGTTTGGATTGATATGGGATAATTGATTTGTGCTTTGGTCTTTTGTTCATTAACAAACATTTCATTAGAAATTTGCATAATGGCTAGCATGTTCTGAACTATCTACTTGGCAATATTTGACAGGTAACTTACCCACTTGATGTTCTCCGGCTCAGGCTAGCAGTTCAGTCTGGTCATGGCACTATGTCTCAGGTATTAACTTTTGTTAGTGTAAAATTCTGTTTTTTGGAAATTAGTGTAATCCGATGACTTTGTAGGTTGCTCTTAACATGCTGAGAGAAGAAGGATTGTCCTCATTCTATAGAGGCCTGGGTCCATCTCTTATTGCGATTGCACCTTACATTGCCGTGAACTTCTGTGTTTTTGACTTGTGAGATTTCCTGCACTATGGCATATTGAGACACCACATCTGCTTTTAAATTCTAATATTCGCCTCACACTTTTTCATTATATTCTTTTTGGTGTACAAGAATGAAGAAATCTGTACCTGAGAAGTACAAGAATAGAACAGAAACATCTCTAGCAACGGCTCTTCTCTCAGCAACATTTGCAACTCTGATGTGCTATCCCCTGGACACTGTTAGAAGACAGATGCAGATGAAAGGCACACCATACAATACAATTTTTGATGCGGTTCCAGGTACTTTTCCTAGCATTGCATAGGCAGATAGATAAGACAAAACATTCACTTGATTTCACAATGTCAGCTATGCTATTTGTTTTCTCTCTGCTTACATTCTGCTTGATCCTGTAGGCTTAAATGCTAAAATAAAACACATGTTTAAGTCTGTTTAATTGCTAAATGCAGGCATTGTGGAGCGTGATGGTCTAGTTGGACTATACAGAGGTTTTGTGCCAAATGCATTGAAAAATCTACCAAACAGCAGGTACCATTTGGTTCATTGTGGTGGGAAAGTAATTGTTTTAATTATGGCAACACTGATAGCTGTTGGCATGCTTACCAACGCATGGAAATACTCATTGCTGACAGTTTTTCTTGTTTAATATCCATGCAGCATTAAACTGACTGCGTTTGATACCGTGAAGACACTGATATCTACTGGGCAGAAGGAGCTGGAAAAATTAATACAAGAAAACCAGGAGAAAACGAGCTAGGAATGATCCTTATCAAGCTTCAAGGCTTGGGCAGAAAGCATACCTCTCTGCATTACATTTGCTATGTTCCTTCCTTTCATGAGGCCATATTTTAGGATTTAGGTCGCTTTCTGTTACAGATTTGGCCCTTACCTTGCTTTATTTTCCTAAGGATATGCATTGATAGAGGTAGAGGAGGCACAATAAGGAAATAAGGCAGTTAGTTGGCTTCTTTAGTAGCAGATCAGCTTTAGCTAGCGTCAGTAGGAGCATTCAACCAACAGATCTTAGTTTTTTCTTTCTTTTTTTGATCTTCAACAGATCTTAGTTATTTGAATAGAAGATAGTGTAGTATTATGACCTCATAAGGTTTTCAAAAACTGCTAGTGTACATCATAGAGAGAAGAATGCAATAGCATGGAACATCCTTTCTGCTGCCCACTAGCAGGTTCACCTTGTCAGCATCTTTGTTCTACTGGGCTGACTCGGGTGACTGCTATCTGTCTTAATATTGTACATCCCAGACCAAAGGTTTTTGTATTTGCTTTCAGACAATTTATTCAGTTTGGTGTTTGTTCAGCATGACCTTGTGAACCATCTATTCGTCATCATTGGCATGTTCGACTGTTCTGGAGGATTGGATGATGGAATGAACAATGGGGATACCGCTTAGGGAGAGACCAGAACAGCATGTATCTGTTATGGTTATAGCGAGATCTGTCTTTTTTATTTGTACATTTTTATTAGAAATGAAGTGGAAATGTTGTCAGAGAAACTGTCCTGTTCTTTCATGCCTTGGTATGATTTTGTTGCAAGCAATGATCTGTGATAGGTAATGATGTACCATATGCATGTGGCGGTGAAATTGAATACCATCGGAGTTCACGTTATGGTGCACATCGCTTGAGTTGGTTCTCAGCTGTTACTGCTGTCCGTCGCTAACATGGTATGGAGTACGTATTGGGTAGTCTTTTTTGTGAAATTTATAATCATATGGATTCGCCATTTTATACAGAGAATTCGATATCCTAAAGCCAAGTGTGATTGCAGTAAATGGTTGATTTCAGCACCAAACTGTAGAGAGTACCTGCCTGTTCTTCAAGCTCAACAGAAGAGGTAGTGTCAAAAGATTCGATTAATGAAATTCTGATTGCAGCATGTGCACTTTTTTTCCCTCTTGTTTCAATTTTCTTTTGTAATATGACATGTAAATTTTCGAAAAGCATCCTTTTTGGCTTTGTTTTGCGCGCGTCTGCACGTGTAAATATTCATATCAAACGACTTTCTTTTGTGAAAAAGGTTCGCGAAACGTCGGTTGCACGTTGGAGCTTCAAACCGCCCTGCACCCATCTCACGTGCACCTTTCTCTACCGAAACACGGACACCTCCGCAAGCTCACGAAGACCGGGTCCAGGCACCTTCCCAACCACCTTGCCTTCGGCGTCCTCTTGAAGCCCGGAGGCGCCCCCCGCAGCAACCACTCGTCTCTTTTTCTTCGCCCCGAAGCCGAGGAGGAGAGGAGAGCAGTCAGACCCCGCGCGCCCGAGATCTCCACGAAGGTTGGTGCGCCGAGATCTCTTTTTCTCTTCCCTCCCTTGATCTCTTTGCAATCCCCGTTGGTAGGAGGTAATGCGCAGTTCGTGCCGCGATCATTGTTCAGATCTGTGTCGGCTTGCGCCATTTGCGAGAATGTAGTGTGGTGCGTTGATGCCGCCGTTTGTTCCTGTCCCGCCATTGGTCACCGGATCTCTGCATGGCTTTTCCGTGTGCTCTTATAGCCTGTTGTTTTCGAATTTCATCGTTCGGTTTGATTCGGTGTTATTTCTCGTGGCTGTCGTGTGGATCTGCTGCGCGGCATAGGTTTATGAGTTATGTCGACCTGGCGCGCTATACAATTGCAGGTGATCGTCTGTTGGGTGATCTGTTCTTACAACTAGCTGAGGCGATCGCATTGCTCGCGATCTGTTCCATATAGTTACATTAATTATTATTTGCATCCGCCCAAATGAAATTGAATGGCATTGCTTTGCATGCAAGATGCAACCCATTTAGTTTAGAGCAAAATGCTTTGATCTGGCATCAGTCTACGCTTACGGTGGCTATCATTCCTTCTGTCTCATGTTGGTTATACTTGACGCAGCCGCGGCAACATGGGGCTCACCTTCACGAAGCTATTCAGCCGCCTCTTCTCCAAAAAGGAGATGAGGATCCTCATGGTCGGTCTCGATGCGGCTGGTAAGACGCTCGGAGAGATCGTCACCACCATCCCCCCAATCTCTTCCTTTTTGATTCATACATGGAGCGTTACAGTATATCTTGAGAACACATCTACGTAGTTACATGTTTATAGGCCACGATGAGAATAAAATAATGATTGGTAGGTTGGATCTATTTTCGGCAATATAACCGGGTCTCATTGTCCCTTTTTATATTTTGAACAAAGGGCCATGACATCTGGAAATACTGTCTGTGACTCCCCCTGGAAATAAATAATTTAATGTGTCCTGGAGCTGGACAATGCAATACAGCAGTAAAATGATATATATATAGTAGCATGCTCCTATTCTTTGGCCCATCCTTGCTGTTTCCTTAACACCTATCATGTGCTACACTACTTGATAGTTGTTTGTCCTATGTTCAGGCCACCGTCGCCAATCTTTGTCCTTCTTTTCTTTCTATTGCTGCATGCTCTTAGCTCACAATTGTGGCTCGATGATTCACCTTATCCATTGGCGCAACCCGTGAGTGTTGAAAAACAAATGACACTGAAACACCTTATTCCTTTATCCATTCTTTGTTTCTTTGGATTGACTTCTTGTTGGAAAGATGATAATATGCATGAGTATTTTCTGTAATACTTGTATGGAGAGAACCTAACACAAGTTTTGTGTCCTTTTTTTGGTGACATGAAGGTTTCAATGTGGAGACTGTTGAGTACAAGAACATTAGCTTCACTGTCTGGGATGTCGGGGGTCAGGACAAGGTACGCGCTTTATCAGATCTCACTGCAGTAGTTGTTATCCCCGTGCTTTTATCAGAAAGATTGTTAAAATGGTTTGACATGTTTTTAACTCACATAACATTCTATTATTTACACTACAGATCAGGCCATTGTGGAGGCACTATTTCCAGAACACTCAAGGACTTATCTTTGTTGTTGATAGCAATGACAGAGATCGTGTTGTTGAGGCCAGGGATGAGCTCCACAGAATGCTGAATGAGGTAAATTCTATGTAAATGACTGTGCTTATGTTTCCTTTTTTCTATCTGTTGAATGGCAAGTCATGTGTGGCCATCTCCAATCTATTGCTGGCATTTTTTGATGTTTCGATTATCCTAAGTGTTTAGAGCTAAAGAGTCACCAAAACCATCTTACATGACTAGTTACACAAGCAGTATTTATGGAGCCAACAAATACGCTCTTGTTTTTATTCTTTAGAACTATGGTATTGCTTGTGCAACGCATATAAAATCTTTTCTTTTTTGTTAAATGAGTTTGTATGCTGTAACGGTTAAGATCCATTGACCAGGAATATTCTAGTAGGTTCTTACGTTTCACTTGGACTACACTGCTCTTATATGACAATCGTTTAGAATAATTGCATTATTGGGATAAGTTTTGAATGTTCGCCCATATGGCATTGCAGGATGAGTTGAGGGATGCTGTCTTGCTGGTTTTTGCTAACAAGCAAGATCTGCCCAATGCAATGAATGCTGCCGAGATCACTGATAAGCTTGGTCTCCATTCCCTGCGCCAACGCCACTGGTAAAGATATTACTCACATTTTGGTCACTTGTTAGTGTAGACCACCCACTTGCCCTGTCAAAGCTTTTTCTTGTCACAAGAAATGTAATGGGTTTTCAGTTTCAGTGTTCCGTCTTACTTTATTTTTCTTCATTAAAACAATCATATATTATTCTTAATTGTTAAATACTGTATTTTTCTCATTTTTTTCAAATCATCTATGCATTAAATGGACTTGCCTAACCTGTTTTACTTTCCTGTCACTTGTAGGTATATCCAGAGCACTTGTGCCACAACAGGAGAAGGTTTGTACGAGGGTCTTGACTGGCTCTCCAACAACATTGCAAACAAGGTACCTTATTCTTCCATGTGCAGTTGCCACGTTTTCTTTTGGCAAAAACCATTGTAGTTTTAATAAGCAATTCTTAGGCTCTTGAAGCAAACAATACATATGTATACTTGCATAAGTGCTGTCATATGGTCCGTTGACATTTCCTTTCTCTCAAATCCCAATGAATGCAGGCCTGATTGGACTTGACTACGGTTTCGTGGAGTACATGACGGTTGCATTTTCGACAGATACAGATCCATGGGTCTTTTTGACCACCAGTCTTGATTATATTTCCATTGGAATGTTTGTTGAGTATTTGTGTTTCTTTGCTAGGCTTTTGTGAGAGCTGGATTGTTGCTAAATTACTATCTGAAAACATATTGAAATATCATGACTCTGTAATTGGCCATCTTTAGATCATTTTTATTTCAAAGTGTCGATAGTATCAATGAATAGCGTGCTTGTGCGCCAGATTTTCTTCTGTTAACCTGGATGCACGTGGTTGGTGTTAGTCACCTCACTGGTCACGTTACAGTTTTGTATCACCTGCCGTATATTCAGGCTTGTGAGAAATATTTACCGATTTATGAGGTTAAATCTATGAGGTATTGAAACTGAGAGATTTTTATAATATAACGATATATTTGTTTATTTGAAGGATTTCGTAAAAAAAAAATGTGTGAGATCGTATTGATTCTCTAGAATATGGTGTAAGGTGTCAAAAATAAATGGTGTGGGATTTTTGTGTTATTGGCACACTTTGTTTGGTATTGTGAGTTTAAATTGTTCGTCACGCTTAAAGCAAAGTTTGATGAAGAAATGGATCTTTGATAGACAACATAGTTTACAAAGAAATGAATCTATGATAGACAAGGTTAAGGGCTGAAAATTTTGATGGCTACATCTGAGGTAACGAGTCGAGTAGTTGCAACAGAGTCTGACAAACTACGGAGTATATGGTAATTTGTGGCAACGGAATCAAACAAACACTATTCTGAAATAGTGGGAATGTACTTGTGGAATCTACTTTCCATGTGAATTTTGTTGTTCGCAAGGAATTACAACGAAAATGGAACAAAATGCATTCAAAAAGCCATTGCGGCACCAATCGGCACAAAAGTTTACCCGACCGCATTATTGATAACGGCGCCATTTTACACAGAGCACTAGACGCGCAGCTGCAGCTCTCTCGCTTGCCGCTCGACACGGCGCAGGCGCTCCACCTCCCTGCCGAGGACGCCGCAGCGCATCATGCTGGACACCGTCCGCCACAGCAGCCGGAGCTCACCCAACGGCTCGCCAGGCACCATCCGCTTGTACAGGTAGCTCTCGAACGTGCGGCGCTGCACGTACTCGTCGGAGCACATCTCC
>LAPY01000236.1:129812-139840 GCA_000970635.1 Eragrostis tef
ACCGGCCCATACTCCCTCTATATCCTTCAATATAAGGAATTATGGGCTTGATCAAAGTCAAATGTTGACCATAAATAGCAAAATATTAAAAAACATTAAACAAAGTATAAATTGTATTATTAGATTCACTATAAAACAATTATAATATGTAACTCAATTATTTAAAAGTAATTTATTTTTATAGATACTTTTAGTCAAAAATAAAGAAGTTTGACCTTGATCAAGCCCATCCCTTATATTTAGGAACAAAGAGAGTATATCGCTTTGGGCGGACAACCATCCAATTTTATTTATGTACAATTTATTGCTATTTACTCGAGAAATCTAAGTTGACTTCCAGATAAAGAGGGCTTTGAGCTAAGAGTAGCGTGTTTCATCCTATTTTGGTACTTCCTCTATTTTTATTTCGTGTTGGTTAGTTTAAAAAGGACTAGTTAGTATCATACTAGATACATGCTCTGTCACATAATACTTAGCATTCTGACTTTATACCAAATTTATTGAACATTTTCTAAACCTGGACAATCTGTCTATTTACACATTGAACATTCTAAGAATCTAGACATAAAAAAAAATCTTAAAATACCAAGTAAACTGGGACGGAAGGAGTAGAATTTTAGAGTGAGAGTGGTTCAACCATACGACTTACCGACATTTGTATAATGGATCCAAATAATAGAAAACAAATATTGTTGTATAAGATGACAATCACTAAATGCCCTTAAAAAAACCTTGTTTCCTGATATTTTCAATAGCAAAATTTAATGCGACAGCTTACTGACTAGCATTAAAAAATGTGGGATCGAATAAATTTTTAATGCAGTGATTGATTGATCCAGCATTACCACGATACTCGTTATTGCTCCTCGGTTTCTAGCTCAGCTAATACTCCATGAGATTAGCATCACTGATTCACTGATGCAGTCCGTGCAGTGATCTATTTAGTTTGCGCTTACAATAGAGTCAAAAGCAAGCGTGGTATTCTGTTCCAATTTCATGTTCCGTTTGGTACTGAGAGAGAGAGAGAGAGAGAGAGAGAGAGAGAGAGAGAGAGAGAGAGAGAGAGAGAGAGAGAGAGAGAGAGAGAGAGAGAGAGAGAGAGAGAGAGAGAGAGAGAGAGAGAGAGAGAGAGAGAGAGAGAGAGAGAGAGAGAGAGAGAGAGAGAGAGAGAGAGAGAGAGAGAGAGAGAGAGAGAGAGAGAGAGAGAGAGAGAGAGAGAGAGAGAGAGAGAGAGAGAGAGAGAGAGAGAGAGAGAGAGAGAGAGAGAGAGAGAGAGAGAGAGAGAGAGAGAGAGAGAGAGAGAGAGAGAGAGAGAGAGAGAGAGAGAGAGATTTCACAAACCTGCGCTACAACATCGTCCACCGCAGTCACTAAGTTCTCCAATCGAGCACCCGCTACAAGAAAACACATAACCAAATCGCAGCACTTTATCAGCTCTAATCCGCACGAAACCAGGCTGCTGAGACAACAATCTCTTTACTCACGAACGCAGCACCCAATCCAAAGCTGAAGAGAGAACTGAGAACAGAGCCGATTGGGCAGCAGTACGTACCGAGAGAAGAAGCGGTGGCGGCATCGACGCGAGCAAGGCAGAGGGAGACCATCGCCAGCAGCACGGCGGCGACGAGGATGGCGCGCGCGCCTCGAGTATCGCGTTGTTGCTGCCGCAGCCGCGGCATCGCATTGCCTGCTCTCTCTCTCTCTCTCTCTCTCTCTCTCTCTCTCTCTCTCTCTCTCTCTCTCTCTCTCTCTCTCTCTCTCTCTCTCTCTCTCTCTCTCTCTCTCTCTCTCTCTCTCTCTCTCTCTCTCTCTCTCTCTCTCTCTCTCTCTCTCTCTCTCTCTCTCTCTCTCTCTCTCTCTCTCTCTCTCTCTCTCTCTCTCTCTCTCTCTCTCTCTCTCTCTCTCTCTCTCTCTCTCTCTCTCTCTCTCTCTCTCTCTCTCTCTCTCTCTCTCTCTCTCTCTCTCTCTCTCTCTCTCTCTCTCTCTCTCTCTCTCTCTCTCTCTCTCTCTCTCTCTCTCTCTCTCTCTGTGGCCTCCTTTCCCCACGCCCCACGGCCTCTTGATGCCGAGGTATGTGTAGCCTCTCTATCTAGCCTTGACCTGCGAGGCTCTTTATATAAAGGAAAAGGAAGCTGCGGCCCGGGGGAGTGTGCGTTTCCTGCGATACGTACGATGCCGCAACGGCCCACGGATGACTGAGGCTGTCGATCAGACGGGGAAGTGCGTACAGTGATTGATTTATCTTTTCATAACGTAAGCGATCGAAAATTATTCCTGGAGAAAATGCGATCAATTAAGTAGTAGTTCTGTTGACTCGACGGCGACGCCAGCAACTGTTTACCCAACGACAGCTCGCCTGGACTCTGGAACTTGATCGAGCCGTGGAGAAAGGTTTTTCTTGGTTGAGCGGAAGCACACGCACAAGTGGCGATCCACAGCTCGTCGTGTGTGTTCGTCGGTATCGTGGACGATCCGTCAGAGCCAGCCACGGCGCTGAGACTGTGGACGGAGCAGACAGTGCTCGCTCACACTCACCTGCCCGGCGGGTCAACCACCGTATCATTCGGCCGCGCGTGCTGCCGGGTTGGACTTTTGTTCGCATGCTCGCATCCGCCAAGATTCCACCACGGGCGAGCGATTAGCTGGTTGCTGCTCTCTGATCATCACACTGACCTCGCATTATTTAAGCGTTTGAAAACTGCTAATCCGGGCATAGATCTCGCCCAGTTGCATGCTGTGCGCATCCAAATCGCAGATCACAAGGCGGACAGCGAGGCGAAGAAATTGATTTTGTCTGGGGGAGTTCGCTCGCTTGTCCGGATCAGAGGGGATTAGGTTGGAGGGTTTGTCTCATGCTCTGGGCGGTGGCCGCGGTAAGCGTTCCTGGCTTATCTTATTGCGGTTCCAAGGCAACCAAACAAATCGAGCGATCGAGACGGAGCAGCAGCTACGTAGTACACAGGTGGGGCCGGTTCGAAACAAAAATTGTCATCAAAGTAATCTGCATGAATAACTTGTACTTCCAGAAATGCAAGTTACATTTTGCTCGATCTCCTCAAGGCTCAAGGTGGCAGTGCGCATGGACGACAACCAGGGGTGGTAGAATAATCGCTCGCGGCGCTCAAGTCAAACGACACGCTTGCACCGTACGCACGCCTCGCTTTTCCTTTGCTTCCTCCGTAATCTAAACCGGTTTTGGACCACGTAACACTGGTTATTTTTGTAACCACCGATCTAGAGATGTCTGAAACGATAGAGTTTGCCCTTACAATGAGAGCAATAGAACGTTGTACGGTAGTAGGAGGACGCCAATAAACATCCTGAAGCGTAGAACCCAGGAATGCAGCTCGCAAGCACGTGTGTGTCACGTGGAAAGAGGTTAAGAGGGGCATCGAACTCTTATCAATTTGCCTTTTCGATCTAAAGATCTAGCTCCAGCAGTCAAACTGTGCGACGCGACATCGCATTCTAAGTTGCCGTTTAATTCATCGATAGTCAGTCCATTCTAACGGCAACTTACAATATATTTGTGCCAACGCTCGAGCTCACATGCAGTGAAATCATCCGGGACGATGACCCCCGCATAACTAGGTCATTTCTTTTAGTTGGGAACATTTAAATATGTATATATTGTACAGAGAATAATTGTCAGCCTGGCCCATTGATTTATGATGCCCTTTCGCTCTTTCTATGTTATTTTGAGATGCGCTCTTTCTATGTTGATGACGTGTCACGTGTATTCTCTATACTCAACCGAGCGGATCATTAAATTTGAGAGCGCGAACTAGAGAAGCGAGGAAAGTGTGGTTGTAGCCTATAGGACAGTAACAGAGATTGGAGAGTTCGCTCGCTTGTCCGGATCAGAGGGGATTAGGTTGGAGGGTTTGTCTCATGCTCTGGGCGGTGGCCGCGGTAAGCGTTCCTGGCTTATCTTATTGCGGTTCCAAGGCAACCAAACAAATCGAGCGATCGAGACGGAGCAGCAGCTACGTAGTACACAGGTGGGGCCGGTTCGAAACAAAAATTGTCATCAAAGTAATCTGCATGAATAACTTGTACTTCCAGAAATGCAAGTTACATTTTGCTCGATCTCCTCAAGGCTCAAGGTGGCAGTGCGCATGGACGACAACCAGGGGTGGTAGAATAATCGCTCGCGGCGCTCAAGTCAAACGACACGCTTGCACCGTACGCACGCCTCGCTTTTCCTTTGCTTCCTCCGTAATCTAAACCGGTTTTGGACCACGTAACACTGGTTATTTTTGTAACCACCGATCTAGAGATGTCTGAAACGATAGAGTTTGCCCTTACAATGAGAGCAATAGAACGTTGTACGGTAGTAGGAGGACGCCAATAAACATCCTGAAGCGTAGAACCCAGGAATGCAGCTCGCAAGCACGTGTGTGTCACGTGGAAAGAGGTTAAGAGGGGCATCGAACTCTTATCAATTTGCCTTTTCGATCTAAAGATCTAGCTCCAGCAGTCAAACTGTGCGACGCGACATCGCATTCTAAGTTGCCGTTTAATTCATCGATAGTCAGTCCATTCTAACGGCAACTTACAATATATTTGTGCCAACGCTCGAGCTCACATGCAGTGAAATCATCCGGGACGATGACCCCCGCATAACTAGGTCATTTCTTTTAGTTGGGAACATTTAAATATGTATATATTGTACAGAGAATAATTGTCAGCCTGGCCCATTGATTTATGATGCCCTTTCGCTCTTTCTATGTTATTTTGAGATGCGCTCTTTCTATGTTGATGACGTGTCACGTGTATTCTCTATACTCAACCGAGCGGATCATTAAATTTGAGAGCGCGAACTAGAGAAGCGAGGAAAGTGTGGTTGTAGCCTATAGGACAGTAACAGAGATTGGACGAAATGGGCTAGATACTCGGGCCGTTTCAGCCCATTTGCTAGCTGCAGTGTGATACAAAAAACAGAAAACTTCCAGATGCTGCAATCGTCTTTCTTTTTTCTGGGGAAGTTCTTTTTTTTTGTGGGTTTTTTCCCGGGGAAGTTTAGCTGGGATTGTGTAAGATATTTATAATTCGGAAAACTCTATACGTACCACTTGTTAATAGACGGGTGTCCGACTACAGCAGATCAATTGATGTCTTGAATTTGATCAACGAAGTTCCTTAATTTCTTATACTTCATACTAGTCAAATCTGCTTTCTACTCCAGTCAATCTAGTATTTTTTTTTTCATGTTCAAATGGTAAAATACACATACTTAGTGCTAATATGAGCACGGAATAGCTCCCCTTATATATCAAACGATTCAAATTATCTCTCCCCTTATATATTACTCCGTATAAGCTAGTACTAGTAGACCATAAACATTGGTGAGAAACAAGCATGGCCTAAGGCCCTGTTTGTTTTTCATCTATCTATAAGCTAAGAAAGAGTAGCTTATTAGATTATGATAATCTGGTCTCTGAATTGCTATAATCTAGCTATAATTTGAGATCTATTTGTTTTAGCTTATAGATTATATAATCTGAGTGAGAAACAAACAGAGCTTAAAACTCCTAATTATTAATAGGAAGCTGTTACAGCGCGTACAGACGCGCGATAGGGGAGCGCGCGACCCCTTTCAAATCCAGACACGTGTTCTAAAATAAGACCAACCAATATATATGTGCCACGTGTCCCAAGTTTAGAGAAATCAGTTCATGACAGATGACTCTTTTTATGCAAGTGTGAACGCATTAACTACTCCATCTCAAAACTTTAAAATGCCATAACTCTTGCATACGACGTCCGTTTTCGATTTTGTTTTCACCACTGTACTATACGTGACGAGACAAACAAAACTAGATCCCACAAGCATATGTTTTAAATATTTTTTACGTGCATTAAAATATCATAAATGTTGCTACTATGTTTATAACATAAGTTGCTACTATGTTTGTAACATAGGTACATGGCAACTTTGTAAAATGTATAGTAATCTGTGTGATAAAGATTGTTGCAATTTTTGTTATGGACTAACGGACATACTAATAATTTGAAAGTTAGACAAGGAACAAAAGATAGTAACTTCTGTTAGTGGTAGCCACTTGAGTATACATATGTATCAATTTGTATATAATTTATATACACATAAGTTGCTATCATAAAATCTATTATTATTACATAATATACAACATAAATAAGCATTACATAATAGGTTAAAAAAATTTATACTATCAGTCCATAACATAATATCAGTAGCAACTTCTACATAAAGATAACATAGTTTGTTTTAATACTAACATGCAGTAGCAATTTACATTATATAGATAGTAGTAACTTCTTGTAAAAATTAGTAGCAACTTACGTTATCAAAAAAAAAATCTTCAAAACATATGAAAGTGGGATCTAGTTTTGTTCGTCTCATTGAGTAAAGCACAATGGTGAAAACAAAATCGAAAACGGAAGTCATATGTAAGAGATATAGTATTTTAAAGTTTTTAATTTGAGTAATAAATATGCTGACGTCATGCATGCAGTGAGTGTAGAGAGGGACACGCGTTGTGGGTTGAGCGCGTACACATGCACGTCAGACTTTCCCTTATTAATAGCACGTTTTCCTTCTTTTCAAATTAAACCTCGAGGCGAATGAATTCAAAGGCAGGGAATCACGAAACTGAGCTTGTTCCTCGATCCTGAATGCAACATGAATTTCGGTTGAGGCGGAACGATGGAGCCATTGGAACCCCAGGCCACCCCTACAGCAACGAGCCCGTCGACTGGCCACTCCGGCGGCCGGCGCCAATCACCACCACCCAAAAGTCCGTTCAAGTCGCCAGTCCGGCCATGCACGGGGTCGCCGTGCAGCGTGGGGTCAGGGTTCTCAGACTCTGAGGCCCTCGACCTGCAGTACTTCTCCAGCCGGAGCTTCCGTCCGGCGACAAGGAGAAGGTGGTAGCGTGGAAGGAGAGAGTCAGGTCCCAAGAAGCAGAGAGCAGTAAAGGCCAACAGGGGAAGGAGAAGGAAGAACCGCCAAAAATTTTCAAGCCAAGGGTGAAGTCGATTGTGGTAAAACCGCAGAGCTACGGTTCGTACAGGGATGCGGTGGTGAGTGCACCAAACAGCAGACAGCAGCGGAAGGAAGCTGAGAGCAACAACTGGAAAATCCAAGGGAGCACAGAGGAGAAGGAGAAAGAGGAAGGATGGCAGGAAGTTAAACCAAAGCACTGGTGGAGGAAGAGCAGGCCACCAACCAAGGGGATCCAGAGAAGAAGCATTGAAGACGACGGGGTGAGGTCCCAGCAAGCTGCTCGTTTCTGGGACTGGTTCAGAAGAAGAGCAGCTGGAAGATGCTTTAGGTGCCTGGCCTTTGACCACAAGGTTGAGAAGTGTCGTGATCCACCGACCTGCATCCTCTGCTTCCAGTCGGGTCACAACGCAAGTAGATGCAAATCTCGCTGCGAGAGTGAGAGGAGGGAGAAGTACAGGCCTAGTAAGATGAGAGAAACAGTAGCAGCAGGAGTTAACCACGCCAAGCACACACCCAGATCTAGTTCCAGTTCTAGTTCGGTAAACCAGAGCCAAAGCCTTGGCTCCACCGCGCGGCCAAGAGGTGCTGACCATCACCAGCAGAGGACCATGGAGGAGTTTGTGCTGGGTGCGCCGCATCTACGGCCGGAGAGGGTGGTCGCGTGTGCGCAGCGCACAGAAGACATCACCACCGAGGAGAGGGAGCTCACTGCTCGAGCTCTTCTCGCTGTGGCGGCGGACTCCCACGCTGTCATCTCCTGTTGAGTAAAGCACAATGGTGAAAACAAAATCGAAAACGGAAGTCATATGTAAGAGATATAGTATTTTAAAGTTTTTAATTTGAGTAATAAATATGCTGACGTCATGCATGCAGTGAGTGTAGAGAGGGACACGCGTTGTGGGTTGAGCGCGTACACATGCACGTCAGACTTTCCCTTATTAATAGCACGTTTTCCTTCTTTTCAAATTAAACCTCGAGGCGAATGAATTCAAAGGCAGGGAATCACGAAACTGAGCTTGTTCCTCGATCCTGAATGCAACATGAATTTCGGTTGAGGCGGAACGATGGAGCCATTGGAACCCCAGGCCACCCCTACAGCAACGAGCCCGTCGACTGGCCACTCCGGCGGCCGGCGCCAATCACCACCACCCAAAAGTCCGTTCAAGTCGCCAGTCCGGCCATGCACGGGGTCGCCGTGCAGCGTGGGGTCAGGGTTCTCAGACTCTGAGGCCCTCGACCTGCAGTACTTCTCCAGCCGGAGCTTCCGTCCGGCGACAAGGAGAAGGTGGTAGCGTGGAAGGAGAGAGTCAGGTCCCAAGAAGCAGAGAGCAGTAAAGGCCAACAGGGGAAGGAGAAGGAAGAACCGCCAAAAATTTTCAAGCCAAGGGTGAAGTCGATTGTGGTAAAACCGCAGAGCTACGGTTCGTACAGGGATGCGGTGGTGAGTGCACCAAACAGCAGACAGCAGCGGAAGGAAGCTGAGAGCAACAACTGGAAAATCCAAGGGAGCACAGAGGAGAAGGAGAAAGAGGAAGGATGGCAGGAAGTTAAACCAAAGCACTGGTGGAGGAAGAGCAGGCCACCAACCAAGGGGATCCAGAGAAGAAGCATTGAAGACGACGGGGTGAGGTCCCAGCAAGCTGCTCGTTTCTGGGACTGGTTCAGAAGAAGAGCAGCTGGAAGATGCTTTAGGTGCCTGGCCTTTGACCACAAGGTTGAGAAGTGTCGTGATCCACCGACCTGCATCCTCTGCTTCCAGTCGGGTCACAACGCAAGTAGATGCAAATCTCGCTGCGAGAGTGAGAGGAGGGAGAAGTACAGGCCTAGTAAGATGAGAGAAACAGTAGCAGCAGGAGTTAACCACGCCAAGCACACACCCAGATCTAGTTCCAGTTCTAGTTCGGTAAACCAGAGCCAAAGCCTTGGCTCCACCGCGCGGCCAAGAGGTGCTGACCATCACCAGCAGAGGACCATGGAGGAGTTTGTGCTGGGTGCGCCGCATCTACGGCCGGAGAGGGTGGTCGCGTGTGCGCAGCGCACAGAAGACATCACCACCGAGGAGAGGGAGCTCACTGCTCGAGCTCTTCTCGCTGTGGCGGCGGACTCCCACGCTGTCATCTCCTGCGGGCAGGTGGAGGCGAGTGCTCGCCGCAAGTTCCGTTTGGGGGTCGAGCCTTTGGAGGTAACCATGTTCTCCAAGGCCACGTTCATGCTGCGGTTCGCGAGCTCAAGCAGGTGACGGCTTGCGCTGGCGGCGGAAGGGCCGCTGGTCGTCGGCCGTGTCAACCTTAGTGTCATTCCGTGGTCGCGCCACACCAACGCCACCGCGGGGGAGCTGCTCTACAGGTCAAGGGTCTGCTTGGACGGAGTGTCGAGACATGCATGGCAGTTGGAGTCAGTCAAGAACCTGTTCGCATCAGTAGAAAGGAGAAGGACACATCATGCTTCTGTGTCAAGGTCTGGACGTCAGATCCCGCGGTGATTGCCAAGACCGGTTTACTTAGGATTGATGAGCCTGTGGTAAATCTCATCCAGCTCAACGATCCAGAGCATGACTATGCAGCATGCTTCAATGTTGAGCGGATTGGCCCGGTCCCAACACTAGACAATGAGGTGTTGCTACACTTGGATGAGGTGCTAGATTACTCTCCTCTTCCTTACAGTTCAGAACACTGGAGTGAAGAAAGTGAAACAAGCGGTCTGCCATCAGAAGGCGTTGATGTGGAATGGCCAAAGAGGCATCCTTACAAGTGGTTCCTGGGAGTGGCAGATGGGCAACTCCCTCTTTCTCGTCCAAGATTTCCAGTCCAAGAGCGGCTCGGAGGACCGAGTGACAGAAGGCACGACCACTCGTCGCCGGGAGGAGGGCGGCATGGCAAGAGGAGCAGAGATGAAGGGGGACATCCAATCGGGCCTGCTCTCAAGAGGCTCGGCGCAGGAGAGTCGAGCAGGAAGTGGCACAACGGGGCAAGGCAGCTTGACGGGGGTTCTTTGGGACAACGACGTCGAGGTGCTGGCTCCCCCGCGCCGGCGGGCCGGC
>LAPY01000236.1:153140-165137 GCA_000970635.1 Eragrostis tef
GACCTGGACGCCAGCTGCCACGCCCGCCGGAGCCTCCAGGTCGCGAACCGGATCGTGCGGCGTTTTTCTGTTGCGCACCTCGGAGAGACTGCGAGGTTGCATACACGCCCTCAAGAGATTTTGTCGGGTAACGTTAATTTTGAGCGAGTTCAGTATTAGTGGGTCCATTTATCTGCCACCACAAGATTGAACTTGTATCGCAGAGTTCGATAGCGTCACTCTAGAGACCTGACAGTCTGGCACTACCAACATCTTAATTCTCAACGATAGCACAAAATACCTTAAATTCCAAGGCTATTATGTCACTGTTCCATTGACACTCATACTGCGTATTGCATGCTTGTTAAAAGTTAAAACTCTATCGGAACATTAGAGTCGGACTGTAATGTTTGAGATAATAAATCGATTTCATGCATTAGATTCTTGTGACTCACATCGATTTTGGCGTAGAATTTCCATTCAAAAAAATAGACAAAAATTTAGAGGTTAATTAGAATTTAAATTAGGCTCTAATCAATATCTGAACCAAGTTAAGCACCACTAAACCCGTTATTATCGGAAGAGAAAGGGCCCACGTTGCTCGTACACATATCTTATTTTCATGGGGATTGTCTTGCAACTTTTGATAAACTTTTGGATGACATGCGCTTTTAATAACGCTTTTAATAACGAGCCCGTCTCTCAACTTCCTCTGTTTTTTTCCCCAATTTCGCAACATCCCGTTCCCATCCCATGTAGAGTAGGAGACCAGGAGAGGTACTATATCCATTTCTCTTTCTCTACCCTCTCCAGCTCGTCTGTTCTCTCGCCGCTTCGCTCGGCTTCGGGGGCGTGAAAGTAGCAGCAACAGCAGCAGGTTCCTCTGTTCCTGCCGGTCGGCAGACGGCAGAGGATGTCGGATCAGAAGGATCCGGGCATCAAGCTCTTCGGTCGCGTGATCCCGCTGGCCACGGAGGCGGAGGAGCCGGCGCGCTGGGACCAGCCGTCGGAGCTGGCGCCCCCCCCACTGGAGGACGCGGCGGCGGCGGCGGATGAGGTCAGCCGTTTTGCTTGTGATCTTGCATGTTGTTGCATCGTGAGAGGTTTATCTTCTGTGGAGAACGGAAAATAAGAGGCGTTTGTTCCATCAGCGGCTCGACATGCTTTGCATGATTTTTCTGAGTGTCGCGGCTACTTTTCCTATCTTTGTTTGTGAATTGTGATCGAGGAAGTGTCTGTCAATCTGCTCGAGTTCGACTTTAGCAGTAGCAGTAAAAAAAAATAGATAGGGTGAATTCAGGTTTTAGATAAGCTCTACCGATCAGAGGCGCCGAAAGAAAAACCGATTTGGAATTAGTAGTGGATAGACCCAAAATTAAGTATAAAAGTTCTACCTTTTCCCGTCCGTACACCATGTGGGGCTTTTCCAATGCATGAACTTCACAGGAAATTGTACTGTCTACTCAATTCCCGTGGGGACAGAAAGAATTTTATCATTCCAAATTGGGTTTGATGTCGGTCTTAGTTTGAAAAGTGTTTGATCAATTGATTTCGGTCTAAGTTGGAGCTCTAGTCTTTTGGTCCAGAATCCAAATAAGCTGCCAAAAGAAAACAACATATTATTGGGTTCCTTGGGATGCAGATAAGGACAGAATAAGGTACTATAGGCTAGGCCTAGTTGGTAGGTGTTGTCATCCTGGCTTCCTCAAAAGTGGTTGTTGCCGAGGAGTGCACAGTACTACTATGACATTAGTGCAAGATCTACTAGCTTCTTAGTTTGTGGGGATCCTTCCCTTCAATGGACGATGGCCTTTTCACTTGCATCTTCCCACAACTAGTCACTTAAGCCCTTGTCTTTTCTACAAGATAAGTGCGATTCCTTTCGAAATTATGGCTGGGGACGACTTGTGTTATGATCATAGGAAAGTGAAACAAGGCAAGGGGGCATGTTTGGAGTATGTGAACAAAAGGAACAATAGAAGAATCTTACTAATCCATTATTTCAGCGATGATTTGGTTTTGTCTGGCTCATCCAATTGTTTTAGTCTTCGTGAACTACTGTGCTATGAATGGATGACGCTAAAGCTGATCGAATTTGGAACCGAGCAATGACAGGTTGGATTTATGCAGATCTATCTGCTTCATGTGACTAAGTTTGAGCTTTCATGATATTTTCATTGCAGATTAGTTAATGACCTATGTGCATGCTATCTAATTTTGGAGTAACACTCCTGTAAAACAAATGAAGTAACAAAGTTAATTTTTTTAATGAAAGGTTCAGGAATTTATTTGCTAATATTTCTCTTATTCGAAATAAAAAAAAATTCTGAATAAGATGACTATAATTGTTCCAAGTATAGTTAGCCTTGAGAACTGTCAATATCTGTACAGCTACAAACATAATGTTCGACCATGTCGTTAGAGTAAAATTCTTGGTACTTTTTCTTTGAGATCAAGACATTTTCTGATAGTGTTTCTGACTACAATCTTCCAGGTTCAACACAAAGAAAAAGATGAGGAAGAAGATAGTGAAATGAAGATTGACGCCATACAAGAGGAAAAGGATAATATGAAGGTTGATGCACCAGAAGAGGAAAAAGAAACTGAAATGAAGGTTGATGCGCAGCGGGAGAAAGAAGTCGAGGAAATGAAAGCTAATGGACCACATGAGATGGAAAATGTTAAACCAGACAAGTCAGCTACCTTGGATCATGAGAAAGATGATAAGGGCCAGATGAACAATGCTGAAGATAAAGCAGAGCCAGACCAAAAGGGGGACGATGCGAAAACAGCAAGTGATGAATCAGGCCAGGACAGGACACTTAAGAAGCCCGATAAGATTCTACCTTGTCCTCGCTGCAACAGCATGGAGACAAAGTTCTGCTATTACAATAATTACAATGTTAATCAGCCTAGGCATTTCTGTAAGAATTGCCAAAGGTACTGGACTGCAGGGGGCACTATGAGAAACGTACCTGTTGGTGCTGGGAGGCGCAAAAGTAAGAACTCATCATTGCACTACCGACAGTTACTGATGGCCCCTGATTGTATGATGGGGTCTAGAGTGGACATCTCCAAGTCACTGCACCCTGAGGCTCTTGCATCTTCGTCTGCTTCCATGATACATGCAACAAGTAGAAATGAAACAGTTCTAAAATTTGGACCTGAGGTTCCATTTTGTGAATCGATGGTGTCAGCACTGAACATTGAAGAGCAGAATGTAACCAATGCTGGATCAGCACCACAAGGTCCACAAGGTGAAAGTAGGGAAGGTAACTCTTGTGCATCTTCAGTCATATACAACGGACCGACTGAAAATACAGTTCCATTTGATAAGAATGGAGCACCGGTGTATTGTAATGGGGTAACCCCAGTGCCTCAGTATTACCTTGGAGCCCCGTTCATGTACCCCTGGAATGTAGGATGGAATAATGTCCCTGTAATGGTGCCAGGAAGAAGTATGCCCGACTCTGCTTCTGCTTCAGAGGCCTGCAGTACTAGTTCAGCTCCATGGATGAACTCTCCCATGATGCCATCCTCGAGACTTCCTGGACCAGCATTTCCCTACCCTCTCATGCCACCTGCGCTTTGGGGATGCTTGTCTGGATGGCCAGCTACAACATGGAATATACCGTGGATCAGAACTAACGGCTGCTTGTCACCACCATCATCAAGCAACAGCAACTGTTCAGGCAATGGGTCTCCTACACTGGGGAAACATTCCAGGGACTCTAATCCACTGAAAGAAGAGAAAGAGAAGTCACTGTGGGTTCCCAAGACCCTCCGGATTGATGATCCTGATGACGCTGCAAAGAGTTCAATCTGGGCCACTCTCGGCATCAAACCTGGGGACCCTGGCACATTCAAGCCTTTCCAATCTAAGGTTGAGAGCAAAGACCAGACAAAAGACGCTGCACAGGTTTTACAGGCAAATCCGGCAGCTCTTTCACGCTCGCAATCATTCCAGGAGAGCTCTTAACTCCATGCTTTCAGTATCTTAATGGTTTTGGTATTGTAGTATGTAAATGTTACTAGAGTGTTGCGGTATGTGAAAAGACCCGAAGAGAGCTGCTTGTATAGCCACTAACTTGGTGGAACTTGCAGAGAGCTTTAACGAGAACTGAGAACTCCTTTGAGATGTGTTTGTATGTAAATACTAGACAAACTAGTGTATATTTAGATTAAAGTGAACAATATATCACCTGGCACGCCTCTCATAATATTATTATTAAAGCTGTAAACAGACATTGATGATTCTGCAGCAATTGATGAAAACATCATTTCTTGTTTTTTTTTGCTGAAACGGGAATTAAAAAAGTTTGAAATGTTGATTACTTTTTGCTGTATTTGCAAGCCAGAGAGGTTCGAGTGGAATATATGTCAAGTTATCGAGACTGAATGTTAGTTTCTCACGACACCACCACGATGGAATATAATAGCAGTGTAGCATGCACGTTATTCCCAGTTAAAATTGACACGAGCCGTGCTGCACAGGACAGGACACTTAAGAAGCCCGATAAGATTCTACCTTGTCCTCGCTGCAACAGCATGGAGACAAAGTTCTGCTATTACAATAATTACAATGTTAATCAGCCTAGGCATTTCTGTAAGAATTGCCAAAGGTACTGGACTGCAGGGGGCACTATGAGAAACGTACCTGTTGGTGCTGGGAGGCGCAAAAGTAAGAACTTATCATTGCACTACCGACAGTTACTGATGGCCCCTGATTGTATGATGGGGTCTAGAGTGGACATCTCCAAGTCACTGCACCCTGAGGCTCTTGCATCTTCGTCTGCTTCCATGATACATGCAACAAGTAGAAATGAAACAGTTCTAAAATTTGGACCTGAGGTTCCATTTTGTGAATCGATGGTGTCAGCACTGAACATTGAAGAGCAGAATGTAACCAATGCTGGATCAGCACCACAAGGTCCACAAGGTGAAAGTAGGGAAGGTAACTCTTGTGCATCTTCAGTCATATACAACGGACCGACTGAAAATACAGTTCCATTTGATAAGAATGGAGCACCGGTGTATTGTAATGGGGTAACCCCAGTGCCTCAGTATTACCTTGGAGCCCCGTTCATGTACCCCTGGAATGTAGGATGGAATAATGTCCCTGTAATGGTGCCAGGAAGAAGTATGCCCGACTCTGCTTCTGCTTCAGAGGCCTGCAGTACTAGTTCAGCTCCATGGATGAACTCTCCCATGATGCCATCCTCGAGACTTCCTGGACCAGCATTTCCCTACCCTCTCATGCCACCTGCGCTTTGGGGATGCTTGTCTGGATGGCCAGCTACAACATGGAATATACCGTGGATCAGAACTAACGGCTGCTTGTCACCACCATCATCATCAAGCAACAGCAACTGTTCAGGCAATGGGTCTCCTACACTGGGGAAACATTCCAGGGACTCTAATCCACTGAAAGAAGAGAAAGAGAAGTCACTGTGGGTTCCCAAGACCCTCCGGATCGATGATCCTGATGATGCTGCAAAGAGTTCAATCTGGGCCACTCTCGGCATCAAACCTGGGGACCCTGGCACATTCAAGCCTTTCCAATCTAAGGTTGAGAGCAAAGACCAGACAAAAGACGCTGCACAGGTTTTACAGGCAAATCCGGCAGCTCTTTCACGCTCGCAATCATTCCAGGAGAGCTCTTAACTCCGTGCTTTCAGTATCTTAATAGTTTTGGTATTGTAATATGTAAATGTTAGTCGAGTGTTGCGGTATGTGAAAAGACCTGAAGAGAGCTGCTTGTATAGCCACTAACTTGGTGGAACTTGCAGAGCGCTTTAACGAGAACTGAGAGCTCCTTTGAGATGTGTTTGTATGTAAATACTAGACAAACTAGTGTATATTTAGATTAAAGTGAACAATATATCACCTGGCACGCCTCTCATAATATTATTATTAAAGCTGTAAACAGACATTGATGATTCTGCAGCAATTGATGAAAACGGGAATAAAAAAGTTTGAAATGTTGATTACTTTTTTGCCGTATTTGCAAGCCTGAGAGGTTCTGAGTGGAATGTATATCAAGCTATCAAGACTGAATGTTAGTTTCTCACGATACCTCGATGGAATATAATAGCAGTGTAGCATGCACGTTATTCCCCGTTAAAATTGACACGAGCCGTGCTGCACTGATGCTAAAAACTCTTCAAAAAATCAAGCCACACGCAACAAAGAAACTTAAGTATCAAGATCTGCAATATCTGTTCAAATAATGACTGCTACTAATATTGCAGAAGTGTAGAAAATTCAAGGTAAGTGCCTAAGACATAGTTCGAAAACAGAAACTAAGCAATGC
The DNA here is from genome assembly GCA_000970635.1 of Eragrostis tef. Lineage (NCBI taxonomy): Eukaryota > Viridiplantae > Streptophyta > Magnoliopsida > Poales > Poaceae > Eragrostis > Eragrostis tef. Next base: position 159,433 of record LAPY01000236.1, read on the forward strand.
TCAAGCCTTTTGTTCTTAAAATAACAAGCTTGTACTACAGTTCTACAAAGAACGATTGTTGTACATGTACTTTGTCAGGTGACAGTCAAAAACACCCTGTGTGATCTGATGAGTCTTGAATATTTGTTAGAAGCATTAGCCATCATAGGATGAACAACCAATGTGATAGGCCTCCTGAAGATCTAATCCAACATTCGAAATCTCATGATAGGGCCGGTGAACAGGAGGTAAAATCAAAGCCAAGGATTTGTCCATCAGTAGAAGTCGTCGGCATTTGCTGCACAAAACGTAATCCAAGAATGACTTATCGCACAGCAGAAACGCAAATAATATCGAACATCGAGTTAAACATCACGAGGTATTTACCTGCAAACCTTAGTAAATAGCGTCTGATAGCTGGCAATCCAACGCTGCAACATAAAAACATTAATGACTGGATCCTTGGTAATGAACTAATGATCGTGCCCATAAAATAAAGCATTAATGACTGGAGTACTAATACAAAGGCATCCAACAAACTAGATACTGTTGCAACTTACCAAAAGTAGTGATAATGCTTTGCTGGGTGCCACACTGATAAAGTACTGCAATGCCTTGTCAGCATGTTCCTGGATAATAAAAGTATTATATTAACTACACCCATTTTTCACCTATAAGTCCTCTCATCTTATCAGAAGTTAAAAAGAATATGGAAGCACTTACCTTGACATGCTTAAATACATGATGCACTGACAGGCCTCTTGCATGCAGGTAGCTTCCTCCCTAGTATTAATGTCCCAAGGTCACTTATGAATAGGGTGATTAAGACATGCTAAAACAATGAAGTGATATTGGCACGTAGGCAACTTATAATCAGAGATGATGTGCTAATGCCAGTGCATGAATGCTTATGTAACATTCATAAAAGGGCAGAACAGAATCAATTATTGGAGAATATCTTTACCTCTGTGGGAGAGAAGAACGCCACTGCATCAGGATCAGTAGATCCAGCAGGATGCAAGGATACTATAGCTCTAAATATTGATGGAACTAGCAACTCAATTACTGCAACCTGGTCCGTGGGAGTTGTCAGAGCACCAGGTTTTGATTTGCCCATCATTTGCAGGTTTAACTCTTTAGTTGGATCCACAAAGTCATCATCCAACAGAGAAGCTAATGATGAAGCTCTTTTTGACCAATCCAGATGGCGGAATGTAAATATTTTCATGTTAGGCACTTCATTTTCTAGATTTTTTAGTATTTCGGATAAGGTAATTTCCTCTAGCTCGCCATCGCTGCCAGACAATCTCGGCCTTTTAGTCAAACCAGTTTCACCATGCACTTCATCATCCAGATGAGGAAAAAACCTTCTTTTCTGATCAGTGAAGGCCTTAAGAGCTAGCCTGAAAAAAACATGGGACGAGCATGAGCCCAAAATTATCAATAATCGAATATTAAATTCATGAATGACGCTAAAGCAGACCATTTTCCAGTTTCCTGCAAAGCCGCTAAAGCAGTAAAAGATTCCATCCAAAAATAGTACTGACCGGAAGCTATGACAGGAGGCCATGATGGTGATTAGAGACCCAAAAAAGGAAAGGAAAAAAATACCATTAAAGGGCAAGGGATAGATTTGGTATTGACATTTGGATTATGGAATTGAAACAAGTTTCAAGTCAATGGTTAACTTTTAAATTAAATACAATGGTTAGTTATAATAGACATAAACCTTTTCCTTAGGCCTAACTAAAATGGAACAACCACACACGCTTCCAGATGTTTTAACTGACAAAATAAAAGGACAAAAGAAGGCAATTCGTTCCACGCTCATGGCCTCTTCCCATATAGGTTGGTGTATGATTACCACCAACATGTAACATACTCGAATGACATTCCGACACCATTTTGACTAAAAAGTTGGGTGCATTGGAAAATATTGATAAATATTCGCACACAATATACTAATAAATATTCTGCAGAAATCATTATGACAGGGAGAGGCACTGTGGAATAAAAATAGTAAACTGCATTTCATTCATGCAGGCTAGTTGAGATGCCACATGTCAAAAACAAAGAAATGGGGAAAGGAAGCACATCATGAAGCAGCAGTAGGCCAGTGGCCATATAAGAAAACAAAAGATAGTAATTGGTGATTTTACTTAGTTCTGTCAACAGCAGATGCACCAGCCTGGCCAGCCAGTTGACGCTTCCAAGCATAAGCTACAACAGCACCGTCTGGACAAACAAGTGGCATGTGCAAGCCCCACGAATTGCCTCGAGCTTTAAGGGCCCCATTAAGAACTCCAGACTCCTCCAATTGCCTTCCTAACAGCAAAACTGGTATTATTCACAGATGAAAGGGCTAAATTTGAATAAAGCATATGTAAGGCTACAATTCAACTATAGGGGCGTTCCAGGATCAAAATACTTATACTGATCATGACGAAGGAAATAATTCCATCTTAATGAAAGTTTCAAAAAGGAAATACTTCTGATTCTCCAAGTAGAAAATTTTCAATGGCATAGGAGGAATTTCCCCACACAAATAACAATCATTCTATCGTCCCAACGCAAAAATAGTAGAAAAATTTTCAATGGCATATGAGGAATTTCCCCACACCAATAACAATCATTCCATTGTCCCAAAGCAAAGATGATGCCCTCAAATCATCTAAGTCCCTCAATCCAGTTCAATAGGAATAACTGCAAAAAATCGACATGACTTTCAAATACGTTTCTTGATATTTTTATGGCTTTCAAATACCATAAGTCACAAGTCAGATGATGTAACAACCATAGCTACCAAGTACATTGCTTTCTCCCTTCAAGCATGAGTCTTATAACTAGCACATAAGTAAAATGCCCGGATAATTAATCAACTGTTCTCTAATGAATTCAGGGTTCATTAATGGATAATATCCTAGAAAATGGAGGATTCCCGCGCCACAGAGAGACATTAACATAAATCAAACATTTCCGTCCTGCCTACAGAGGTACAACTCGTTGCACTTCAGGGTTTCATCTAGGTTACAAATTCCTAAGTGATTCTAACTACTATCAATGATGGTTATCAATTCCAGCTACAACAGTTGCACACAGGTTATAATTGTACTAAATCAGATTACGGATAATATGTGTTCCAGAAATGCATAATTGTCTGAATCAAATAAATGGCGAATACCCATTTTTACATAATTATTTTGTAAAATTTCTCCTCCCAACAAGTTCAAGATACCCAAAAACATCCAACTTTAAGGTTCAAATTTAGTAGAAAATAACGAAATCAGGTGTCTAATCTCTGAAAGATCACCAAAGCATATCTTCAAAAGTATTATAAAAGCCTACGGAAGTCCCTCCAGAAACTAACATTAAGCTCCAAAACCAAGACCAACCGCTGAGCAGTTCCTAATCGCAACATGACACTAATGAAGTCAGCATTCCTGAACAAAATTGAATCAACGTGCTTAGTATACACAGACCCTGTCATCCAAGCACTGAAAACCAGAATTCCCCAACCAAATCGCCAGTAACCCTAGATCGCACTTATCAATCTTGTGAACATCAGTTAGACAGGATCACAGGTACTAATTTGAATTTCTCACAAACAGAATTGACAGGGTTGTCTTCAGGAAATAATATTTCTCACTCGAACATGCTGCAATCAGTAAAACCCTACCTAGTTTTCTTCCCACGGATAGGGAGAATGGGGATGGTGGGGCGGAGATTCTAGGGCGGGGTACCTGCCAAGGGCGCGAAGGTCCTGGAAGTGGCGGTGCATGGCGGCCTCCTCCTGGGAGATAGCGCGCGCTGTCCTCTCCACGTGCTGGTGTCCGCTGTACGGGGGCGCGCCGCCGGCGACGAAGAGGGCCTCGAGGAGGCGGTCCGCGCCGAGTCGGATGTCCGCGATGAGCACCAACTGTAAGGTTAAAATTTAATAGAAAATAACTAAATCAAGTGTCTAATCTTCGAAAGATCACCAAAGCATATCTTCAAAAGTACTATCAAAGCCTACGGAAGTCCCTCCAGAAATTAACATTAAGCTCCAAAACAAAGACCAACCGCTGAGCAGTTCCTAATCGCAACATGACACTAATGAAGTCGGCATTCCTGAACAAAACAGAATCAACGTGCTTAGTGTACACAGACCCTGTGATCCAAGCACTGAAAACCAGAATTCCCCAACCAAATCGCCAGGAACCCTAGATCGCACCTATCAATCTTGTGAACATCAGGTCTCAAGAAAAAAAATCTTGTGAACATCAGTTAGACCGGATCACAGGTACTAATTTGAATCTTTCACTAACAGAAGAGACATGGTTGTCTTCAGGCAATAATATTTCTCACTCGAACATGCTGCAATCAGTAAAACCCTACCTAGTTTTCTTTCCACGGATAGGGAGAATGGGGATGGTGGGGCAGAGATTCTAGGGCGGGGTACCTGCCAAGGGCGCGAAGGTCCTGGAAGTGGCGGTGCATGGCGGCCTCCTCCTGGGAGATAGCGCGCGCTGTCCTCTCCACGTGCTGGTGTCCGCTGTACGGGGGCGCGCCGCCGGCGACGAAGAGGGCCTCGAGGAGGCGGTCCGCGCCGAGCCGGATGTCCGCGATGAGCCGGCCCGCGCGCCCCAGGCGCTCCATCGCCTGCGCCACCTGCTTCGGTGGCGCGTCTCCGCCAGCAGAATCGTGCTGGTGGGCCACCACCGCCGGTGCTGCCGCCGCCGACGGCGCGACCGCGACCGCCGACGCCTGCGCTTGCTGCATCTTGCCCTTGCTCGTTTCGCTCCGTCTCACTTTCGGGCTCCGACTCCGAGTTCACGAGCTGCGGGGTTGTGTCCTCGCGATTGGCAGCCCAATAGCATTTGGACAAGCATGGGCCCGTAAGAGGCCCATGTGCAAGAACCGTTCTCCCCAACAAATCCTTTTCAAACGTAGGCTACCAAAAAAAAATCATTTCAAAGGTCACCTGTACTTAAACAAGTTCATTTACATACTTCAATGCATTTCTTTCCAACAGATAGTTATCTGTTTGGACGCTTAGTAAATAGAATTCCTCGATATTGTTCAGCCTGTTCGCTTGGCTGCTTTGTAGCGACTAGCTACAATGTTTCAGTTATTTCTTCTGTAGTCGCTATTATGTTTCTGCAGTCGCTACAGTGTTCGCAGTTATTTTTCTGCAGCCTACTGGTTGTTAAAATTTTATCAGAAGTACAGTCAGTATTTGTCTTTTTTTTTTGAATTCAGAATGTGTGTTCGAATACGGTGTACTAGCAAATAGAATGTGATGTTGTTCACGGTTCATTCTTACTGAATTCATAAATTCGAGCATATTCAACCATATGAGTTTCAGAATCCGAATTCATTTTTTCAGATTCAGGCCGTTGCACGCCTACTGCCATAGTGACATCAGCTTTCGACAAGCTCCTCCCGGGCTGTCTCGGCGTTCCGAACGTTCCACTTCCCCACCGCCCCGCCATGCCCCGCCCCGGCGGTAACGGCGAGCCGCCGCCTCCTCCTCCGCCGACGCTCCCCTCGCTCATCAAGCTCGGCTGCACTGTCACTCCGCGCCACGTCGACCGCCTCCTGGCCGCACTCCTCCGCCGCCGCAAGCACTGCCTCCTCGCCGCGATCGCCTCCCAGGCGCTAGCCAACTCCCTCGCCCCAACCCCGCGCACGCACCTCCTAGCCGCCTCAGCGCTTCTCGACTCTGCGCGCCCGCGAGAAGCGGCCGA
>LAPY01000236.1:165512-176217 GCA_000970635.1 Eragrostis tef
TCCTCCGCCGAGCCTGCGCTGGGCGCGGAGAACCACGCCACGCGCTGGAGCTGCTCTCCGCTGCCGTCGAAGACCACGGTGCGTCGCTTTCGGTGTCGACGTACCGCGTGATGGTGGTGGGGCTGTGCGCCCGTGGGGAGGTGGATGAAGCTCTCAGGGTGTTCGATATAATGACCCAGAGGGGGTGTCAGGTGGATGATCGTGTCTGCAGCTCAATCATTGCAGCGTTCTCCAGGGTTGGGAACGCCGGAATGGGGCTAGAGTTCTACAAGAGGGTTTGTCGCGGGTTCAGTGGGTTTGAGCCAGGCCTGGTGACGTTGACGGCGGTCGTCCATGCACTTGGGTTAGAGGGGAGAATCAGTGAGGCCGAGGAGCTGGTGCGCGATATGGAGCAGAAAGGATTGGTTGTCGATAAGGTACTTTACAACAGTATGATTCACGGCTATATGAGTCATGGGTTCTTGACGGAAGGGCTTCGGGAGCACCGACTGATGTTAGATAAGGGAATCCCAGCTGATGTGGTGAACTACACGACTGTTATTGATGGATTATGCAGAGAAGGTAGTGTGGAGAAAGTAATGGGGTTCTTGGACGAGATGGAGCAGTGTGGAGCTAAGCCAAATTTGATTACTTATACGTCATTGGTTAGTGGTTTCTGCAAGAGGGATAGATTTGAAGATGCTTTCTCTATTGTGAGGAAACTGGAACAAACAGATGAGGTGGTGGACGAGTATGTATATTCAATTCTGATAGACAATTTGTGCAAAAAGGGAGATTTGGATAGGGCTTTCTCTTTTCTTAAGGAGATGGAGAATAAGGGGTTAAAGGTTGGCATTGTAACATATAATGCAGTAATAAATGGTCTATGCAAGGCTGGTGACACTAAAAAGGCTGTCAAAATCTTTGAAGGTGTGGATGCTGATAACTTCACATATAGCACGCTGTTACATGGTTACATGAACAGAGGCGATGCAGCCGGTGTTATGGCAATAAAGGATAGGCTTGAGAGTAGTGGGATATCCATTGATGCTGTCACATGCAACGTTCTTATCAAAGCACTGTTTATGATTGATAAGGTGGATGATGCCTGGAGCTTGTTTCGTAAAATGCCTGAGATGGGCTTAAGACCTAATATAATCACCTACCATACAATGATACATACAATGTGTAAAGTTGAGGAGATTGACAAGGCACTTGATTTGTTTGAGGAATACAAGAATCACTCATCTTTCTCCAGTGCAGTTGTTCATGATTGCCTGCTTAGAGCTCTATGTAATGGTCGAAAGGTTGAGATGGCTGACCAAATATTTTATGATCTTGTTCAGAAAAAAATAAGCCCCAATTCCTGTTACTACAGGAGGTTGATTCGTGCGCATTTTAAAGAACAGGGTGAACATGGGGTGCTTGATTTCATTTGCAAGGTTAGTGAGTTAGATACTGACCTATTTTCATCTGTTTGCAATTATGCTTCTGCTTTCTTAAGCAGCAGGGATTGTTGTCAAGCGGCAATGAATGTATATAAGTTACTCAGGATGCAAGCCATTCCTGTCACTATTGAAGCATGCTATAAGCTACTCAAGAGTTTACTCCGTAATGGAAATGAAGAGGTCATACAACCACTGTTATGTGAGTTCATTAAGCTTCACGGCCTGCATGAACCTAGAATGATTAATATGCTTTCTTGTCATCTCAGCAAGAGAAGTGTTAGTGAGGCTATTTCGTTTTCCAATTACATGGATAATAGCACTGTTCCTGTCCGTGTTCTGAGAGGAGCTGTCTATGCTCTGAAGAAGCAAGGAGAAGTTATTGACGCGTGTAACTTTTTGAAGGAAGCTGAAAAAAATGGGTTTTCAGTTGATCTAGCTATGTACTCTATAGTCGTGGATGGCCTTTGTAAAGGCGGATATCTTGAAAAAGCCTTAGACCTCTGCGAAACAATGCGAAAGAAGGGGCTTCGTCCAAACATTGTCATCCATAACTCAGTTCTCAATGGTTTGTGCCAGCAAGGGTGCCTCACTGAAGCGTTCCGGCTCTTTGACTACTTAGAAAGCAGCAAGATGCTTCCCACAATGATCACTTATGCCATTCTTATAGGTGCATTGTGCAGAGAAGGTTTGTTGGATGATGCACATCAGTTGTTCCAGAAAATGTCCAACAAGGGTATGAGACCTACAACCCGTGTTTACAATTTGATGATAAGTGGTTATTGTAACGTTGGGTTAACCAAAAAAGCACTTGAGCTTATTTCTCATTTGGAGGAATGCGTTTTAGCCCCTGATTGTTTTACAATTGGTGCAATTATTAGTGGACTCTGTCTGAAAGGTGATACTGAAGCTGCATTAGGATTCTTTAATGAATACCGCTGTAAAGATATACTACCTGATTTTGTTGGTTTCGTGAGCCTGATTAAAGGGCTTTATGCAAAAGGAAGGATGGAAGAATCAAGGGAAATCTTGAGAGAGATGTTTCTGTGCAAAGAAGTTGTGGAGTTAATAGACAGTGTTGGAAATAAGATTCAAGCAGAGTCTCTTGTTGGCCTCCTATCCTGTGCATGTGATCAGGGGAGGATCGATGAGATTGTGACTATCCTAAATGAAGTGGGACTCATGTTTGCATCCACGTCAGATTCTAGCAGTTATAATGCTCCTGAGTACCTCAAGAAGCTACAGAAAACTGAGGATGCTTGTGATTCCATGACAGATTCAGGGCAAGTATTAAGTCCAGTTACTTGCAGTGTTTCTAGGGATAGTTTTCATAGGTGTTCTGAGGGCATAGTTCAACCCATGATAGATGGAGATGGTAGTTTATCAAAACCAAGCGATGATGCTGATATGGACTATCAAAATTTGCTTGGGAGGTCTTTCTATGATGACTTCGACTCGTATTATGGTGCTGTTGCTTCGCTTTTCTCAAAAGGAGAGGTTCTTAAGGCCAACAAAGCAATTGAAGCAATGATCCAAAATTCTGGTAAAGCCTGAGCCTGGTGACCTAACTCGTTAGGAAAATCTTTCTGTCCATAGTATCGTCATCTGCAAAAATATATAACTTGTAAGTACACCATGCATTAGTTTGTTGGATGATGCACATCAATTGTTCCAGAAAATGTCCAACAAGGGTATGAGACCTACAACCCCTGTTTACAATTTGATGATAAGTGGTTATTGTAACATTGGATTAACTGAAAAGGCACTTGAGCTTATTTCTCATTTGGAGGAATGCGTTTTAGCCCCTGATTGTTTTACAATTGGTGCAATTATTAGTGGACTCTGTCTGAAAGGTGATACTGAAGCTGCATTAGGATTCTTTAATGAATACCGCTGTAAAGATATACTACCTGATTTTGTTGGTTTCGTGAGCCTGATCAAAGGGCTTTACGCAAAAGGAAGGATGGAAGAATCAAGGGAAATCTTGAGAGAGATGTTTCAGTGCAAAGAAGTTGTGGAGTTAATAGACAGTGTTGGAAATAAGATTCAATCAGAGTCTCTTGTTGGCCTCCTATCCTCTGCATGTGATCAGGGGAGGATCGATGAGATTGTGACTATCCTAAATGAAGTGGGACTCATGTTTGCATCCACTTCAGATTCTAGCAGTTATAATGCTCCTGAGTACCTCAAGAAGCTACAGAAAACTGAGGATGCTTGTGATTCCATGACAGATTCAGGGCAAGTATTAAGTCCAGTTACTTGCAGTGTTTCTAGGGATAGTTTTCATAGGTGTTCTGAGGGCATAGTTCAACCCATGATAGATGGAGATGGTAGTTTATCAAAACCAAGCGATGATGCTGATATGGACTATCAAAATTTGCTTGGGAGATCTTTCTATGATGACTTCGACTCGTATTATGGTGCTGTTGCTTTGCTTTTCTCAAAAGGAGAGGTTCTTAAGGCCAACAAAGCAATTGAAGCAATGATCCAAAATTCTGGTAAAGCCTGAGCCTGGTGACCTAACTCGTTAGGAAAATCTTTCTGTCCATAGTATCGTCATCTGCAAAAATATATAACTTGTAAGTACACCATGCATTTTGATACACTCTCTACTTAATGATGCACACTTGTTGATGGTATTCCATGCCTATGCTAAATTTTCTGTAGGCAAGAGCCACATTATGCTATGCTTCGTCGAATTTCGAATTTACATTTTTCACTTGTAAGTCTGTTTTATATTGCAAAAACGGTTATTGCTTTGGACTTATCACACAAGTTGTGTACCCTTTATTCTAAATTCTTCACCATTTTTTTTACTCCAGCTACAGACACCACATCAAAGAGGTCCCTGACTATACAGAGACTCCATCAGCTGAGAGGGTGGCAGCTGGTTTGACACATGGTACCCAACTAATATGGTTCTGAATATAATTTCACAATATGGTTCATGATTCTTAAAGTTCTCAAGGTTGAGTGACCCAAACTATTTAGTATTCTAAGTTGATTTCATTGTCTTTTACTGTGCTTTTCGCTCGATGGACTGGCATTATTTTCTTCCTCTCAAAGTTTCCTGCCTGGATTGACCATGCTCTCTACCAGGTCTTAAAAAACTGAAATAATGGTGAAATAGAAACCATGATAGTAGTGGCATCTTTAGGTAAAAGGGTGCTCTGACTTATAGATGTTTATTACCTTTTTCGTTTACTCGCTAGCCCCATTTTGAAATCTAATTGCCTTCCGAATACTTAGTATTCATTGTTCCATTGCAGCTACTGGTTTTGTAATTACTTGGAAGCAGAAGCTGTGCTATGGTCTGCCGTGTATATCTTCCCGTTGAAACTTCTCAACAGCACTGTGTACAATCAGGTACTTCCTTAGTTTACATCTGAGATAACACTTATTGATCTAACCATATAGACGTGGTCAAGCCATTAGTTTTAGTACTTGCACAATATCTTCTAAGAAAGCATTGTAGTCACATCATGGCTACATGAGTCGCACAAATATATTTTGACCCTTTTATATCGATGGGAGGGTTTCCCTTACAAACTGACTTTCGGTCCTTAGTTGATTTTGACTGCAACCAAGCGAACACATCTTAGACATTGAATAGATAATAGATAAACATTTTACAGTGTGATTACATAAAAACATAAAAGTCAAACAACAGATAAATCACAGCCATTCTTGCTTATTTAAACAAAACATGTCACCCACATCATATCCAACTCCTGATATAACGCAGCCTCAGTGGCCCATCAGTGGTTGTTGTTGAGCCTTCTGCAGTTCTTCCTGATCTCACCCTGTGACCCGGTAAGTGGTGAGATATTTCCCATGTTCACCATTGACTGTGCAAAGTGCTGGAAAAAGAGATTAACATCAGCAGCATATGCCTTTACGAGTGCTGCTGTCTCAGCGCTCTTGGTTAGCAGGACCTCATCAGAGCTGAGAAGGCCCTTGCCAGCCAGGATGTTCTTGTAGTAAAAATTGTCAAACTTGGATGAGGTGACAAAGTCCAAGGGGAAGAGGTTGTTGTCGCCGCCAGAGCGGGGGCACCCCTGCCTCAGCTGTGCAGCAAAGGATACGTCCAATGTGCTGTCAGCCATGCCATTGCCTGTCTGGTTGTACAACCTCTGTCGGAAGCTGGTGCACCGAGACATACCAATGGTGTGGCCACCTGTAATAGACACATGGTTCTTCCACGTTATACAATGTTTAGATTGACTTGCTACATGAAATTGGATGAGAAGTTACCAGAGAGAGCAACAACGTCAACAACATTTAAACCCTGGCGCTTGAACTTAGTGATGATGGTGGGGAGGGTGTTGTTGGGGGCAGGGATGTCATTGTTCGAGCCCTGGATGCTTGCACCCAGCGAGTCCCTCCGGCCAAGTGGCACGTCCCAGTATGGGCCACCAACCTGTAGGATTGATGGTTTAGATGAATCGTTATGCCAGGGGCAGTTGTTTTGCCAAGGCTGTAGTCCATGTTCATTTCTCTTTTGCTGATGATGTGAATGCATGATATGTTTTGCTTTTGTTGCTGGGAAGGACTGTTGGTGATGGCACTTACGAGGACGGTGGAGTCACGGGCAGCTAGGGCTAGAATGTCTGCACAGGAGACGGTGCCGGGGCAGGCGGCCTCAAGAGCGGCCTTGATCTGGTCGACAACTTCAAACCCCCTGAGGGAGTTCCTGTTAGGGTTGGACCCTTTCTCACTAACAATGCTGCTGCTGTTGTCCAGCAGCACGGAGGCATCACACCCCTACACACAAAAAGATGTTGAAAAAGGTTGGTGATTAGATTATGCAGATGGAACAAGTTTAGAGATTAAGCGCATGCAACAGAGTAGTAAAGGAAGTAGACTCATTAAGCACATGTAAAACTTCATCAATCATTGTGAGCGAACATTTTCTCATGAAAAAAAGGAAAGATATAATTAATCAATCACGGTACGGATTCCATCATGTCACTAAGGCATAAAGTAGTGCTCGCATGAAATGCAGGTAGGCTTTCTTATCACTGGTGAAAAAGCTGGCCTAAAACATACAGTTTTTTCCATGTTGTCTTTTCCAATATATAGGCGCATATATAGTGAAAATGTGAGGTTGTACAATGTGCAGTTTTGAGTTATGTTTTTACAGAGAGAGTTTGTGAACAAAAACGCCTATTTATTTCCGTATTTCATGTTTGTTTGCAATACCTTTATATGGATTGCAAACAATACTTTAGTACCAAACACAACTCAGAATTTGAAGTACAAAACTTGTATTGCTAATTTGCTATTGTGCAATGCAGGGACGTAGCAAGCACCATAACTGTTTCAAAGAAGGTAAAGAATCATGCCAAAAAAAGCAGATAAAGAATCCAACAGCAGAATGGAAGAAAAGTTTACCTTGACAAAGCAGTCGTGGAAATGCAGCCTGACCAAGGATGCCGCCATCCTAGTCTCCTTGGCGACAGCCTGTGCCACAATGGACTTCACGATCTCCTTCGCCTTGGGACATGAATGGTCGTAGAACTGCGGGAACAAGCCGCCCCATGGGTGGCCATGGACGGCACCAGCAAGGAGGAGGGGAGAAACAAAGCAGAGCAAGACGAGGCAACCCATGGAAGTCGCCATGTAGGTGTGTGCTGCAGTGCTGCACTATGTTACAAGTAAGAGAAAGCAGCTGTCGCTTGTTTCTATTTCTCTTCTTGTGGATGGTTAGATGAGGTGGGCATAGGGTGGTATATATAGCTGCTGCATCCCGTAGGAAGTGGGAGTAGTGCATGTAAGGAAAAGATGGTGGGGTGCAGCAGGGCAGCTGGGTTGTTAGGGTGATGCGTAGAGAATAAGTGAGCTATCTAGACATTTGTGTCCAGCCGCTACAGTAAAGCAGTTTGACACTTCGGTGCTTCTGTGTTAGCTCAAAGCTATGCGGACAGTTAAGAGTGTTGGTGGACAAATGCTTTTCACTGAAGCTAAAATCCAAAATTAGAGCGAAAATAGAACCTGCCACTGAAATGAAGACAGACACTGATTATGCTGCTCATATAGTCATATACACTATAAAAACTTTTAAAGTATATTCTAAATGAAATTAATTTTACAATTCAATGATGCAGTTTTATTGTGGATTCCATTTATGAAATAGTCAAATTATGTATTAGTGTTCTGGATGGAAGCCTTCTAGCAATGATCTTAAAATTGTCTCAATAAGGAAGGTGTAACTTTACAGTCCATATGATTGCTCTTACTTTTTTCTAGCTGTATCAGGGTAGGCCCACCCTGATAAGTCCCAGCAATGTATTCGTCCAACCATATTTAACCTTACGCAACACATGACAATTCTGCATACACAGTGTGAAATCAAGTAACCAAGTACAAAAAGCTCAGCCAAAAGTGAGGTTTTGCTTCCCAATGAATCCGGATACTTCTGTTATACATAAGTATCGTTACAGGTCAGATGGTATTTTTTACTAATTAAGATCTTATGCAGGACTGTTCCCCCACAAATGGTTATTTTATGGTTGGTGATCATCGAACTTGGATTCGTATCCCTGTCTTTGGGGATCAAACTACAATGTTACATCATCATACCTTTTTCACACAAGCTTCAGATCAAGATGTAATGCCTACAGTTTCCAGTCATTGTCGTAGTTTTGCACCTTGAAATTGTACTACCATAGTAGGTGCTTTTGCTATATGATTGTAGCCATCAATCAGAAAGATCCGATGGTTCATGAAACGGTTGGAGGACATGGATGCCTAACATGGTTGCCTTCTGTTGTCAAAATGCCTAATGCGGGGGACAGACTGATTCTCCAGCGAACACATATGCATGTTTTTCAGGTCAAACGCGATGTGTGATGTACCAACTCTCAGTACACTGTACATGATGATTCGCGTTAGGTTCTTACATGGCCTACATTCATGTCACAAGCAGGTTCCTTGAAGGACTTCGACTGTTTGAAAGCTTCCACACTGGTACCAGTTGAGCTGCTTTGTTCTTCTGCGCATCACGTATCGGTGGCCGTTCCTTGAAGTAAACATCAGCATTGGTTGCTACTGTCAGATATTTCAAAAGGTACATCATGCTCATATAAACTGTTTATCATCACTGTGCTGCAAAATAAATGTAAAGGTTTTAGCAGAAACAAGTAAATAATCAGAAAAGTGATTACTATTTATGCCAGATATCATATCCAGACACAACAGAAAGCTCATGTAGAAACTAAACATATATCTTTTTATCAGAAAATTTACAATAGTGATGTATCCCTTTACTTTGGGGAAATGTTTCTCCTTTTCTTTTTTGTGCTGGTCTATTAGTATATATGTATATCTTCCTGTATTATTCCATTTTGGTCTTTGCATATGGTAAAGGTGTAAAAAAATGCCCTATCTACTAGCAAGAGCATGCCACGTGCCTCAAAAGGCCACAAATTTAGCACCCCAACTGTTAAAGATCTGGGGGAAAGAGAAAGTGCATAGGCCAGAGTACCTACCCATTGACTTGTGCTGTGTTAGGCTTATGGTTCATTATTGAATCCTGTTCCCCCCTTCCCATTTTACTCGTGTATAGTATAATTCACTCTTAACTACAATACACATCAATCATGCTTTCGTGGAAGAAAAGGCCAAAGTTTGAATAGGCCCCCACATTTCTTCGAAGCTAATCATCAAGATTTTCTATAGCAGCTGAAAATTAATAATCTATCAATGATTTCTTCAGCTAGTGAGAGTTGGGCATCGCAAGTTAAAGAACACAATTGTACAACTGCTCAGGCAGCTGATTAATGTATTATTCTGATATGATGTTTCCCTTACCAACCCGAATGCGGTGGTCGAATCTTGTTTACCCCTCAACATGGATTTGCATTTGCTTGTAATGTGAGCATAGATTAAAAGAAACGACATTTTTAATTACTGTGTGAGGTAAAAATAAGACTTTACCCATTTCACCATTTTAGCAGGTCAAACCTTACCACCTCTTCTCTTGATGTTACACTTACTAGTGTGATTAGGGCATGCAGAGGAAGACTTCTTTTGACCCCGTCAAAAAATGGAACCCACGAGTATTCAAGGAGCACCCTTGGCATGAAAGGCTGGAAAAATTAAGCTAATATTCTGATGCTAGCTGCCTGTAGTTGATAGCACAAGTGAACAAGTTGAGCACTGCTTTGTTGACTGCTGGAGACTGCCCTTACCTTCCAAGACCTTTCTACTTTGTGAACCATGCCCATCTGTTGCTCTTGAAGAATTGAAGGTAGCAGGGTCAGAGCCAGAGGTGTTTGTTTCTACTCTTCTGGAAAATTAACAGCCCTTTACGCAATCTGAAGCGTGTCATGAACATCTGAAACTGTGCTTACTGTGCTTGCAAGCTTTCCATTAGACGAGGAGTACATAAAGATCAGGTTGAGTGAATAATAATGTAAAACGACATAGTTAACTTCGCCACCTTTGTAACAAAACCCCCCAAAAAATATTTCTTGATGGGATGCGAAATTCAGAAACAAATGTTTCTTAGCTTTAAATTGTCAGGTTACTTCGAAAGAAGCTTCGAATACTAAGGCGTTGTTAAGTTGCAGAGACATATCTTCAGACGGGCATTTGGATTAACTTCCTCTAAGCATGTTGTGCAAATGCGAAGATTGGCTAATGCAGTCATATATGGCCTTTTGACATGTTCAACTCGAGTCGGTAAGCTTGACCTACGTACACTCTCGGTTTCGCCAAAACATTATGCGGAGCTTCCTGTCTAAAGACATCATCGAGCCACGCCCCAAAAACAAGTGGCCGACCTACTATTATCAATGGAGTATTAAGCAAAGTCACAACTAGCTACTCCATGTACGTTATCAAATTAAATTTCCCATCGCACAAAATTCAGACGAAGAAAAATAAATAAATTACACTATCAGGTAAGCTCAAAGAGATTATCTATAATATGGACACTAGTGCACCAACTGCATGGGCCTCTCATAACCAACTCGTCTGCTTCCGTCTGGCGCTGTACGACCTTTTCACCTGCCCCGCTGCCGGTAACGAATCAGCATTGGCCATTTGACTTTTGGGATGGGCGTCAATCATATGGGACCTAGTAGCTAAATTAGTCGATCACACTTTTGATCCATGTATATATGCTTCTCATCTCTCCCTAGCACTTTTGTACTTTCAATCTAATCTTCTCAAAGTTTAGTATCCAGGGAGTGTTCGTTTCACGGAGGTCTAAAATTTAGAAGGGTCTAAAAAAAAGAATATTGTCATTTAAGAGTATTAAATAAAGTTTTATAATG